>JAQQPU010012939.1:12374-25111 GCA_029168905.1 Artemia sp. Kazakhstan ARC1039
CCCCCCCCCCCAATAAAAAAAAATCCTGGATATTGCCTTGCTCACCATATCATTTTATTTGATAAAACTTCCCCTAATCCCCCTAATTAAGGCCCCATGCAAGTTTTCAGGGCGCCACTTGAAATTGAGAAACATACACACCAAAAACTCGCCCTTAATAGAGATACCAGTGAAACTTACCTAAATCTCATTTATAATGAAGTTATAAATTCCGGTTCTTTATATTATTTTTTCAAACTCCTATGTCACAACAATTTCTGATAACACCATACGTGGTAAGCGACTAGCGTTCAAAAAAGCTTTACGCAAAATGACTTTCGAGGTTTGAATAGCCATTCAATGTTAGATGGTTTTATTTAGTTACCCTTTTACCGTTGTTTTCAAAGGGCCTATTTAAATTTAGTGTTTTGTTTTTGAGGGTCGAATTATTTTTATATTGTCCTTAGAATTTCTATTTGTACACTGTTTACTCTTTATTTACTTTTGTGCACTGAGGATGGTGGAGCGGAGGTCTCGACCGAAATATCTTTCTTATTTCATTGACTGAAAATACCCCCGGGTTTTCCTCTTCACAATTTGCTTCATTTTCTTAAAAGAAAAGGGGGGCTGAGGCCTGAAAGGTTAGTTATTTAGCTCAAAATTTCCATAGAAAGAGCTTCAGATAAATATAGAGTGAGAATTTCTTTTCGTCTGGAGGAATAAATTTGGGCTAAGCTGGAATATGGGTTCAGAAGGGGGTTGACGGCTCCCCTTCTTTTGTGAAAATGGTAAGTTTTACCCGAAAACGGTATGTTTCAAAAATCGAAAAATTGTGTCAAGAAATTTATCTTGAGGGAAAAGGGCATGGATTTTATGGGATGATAATCTTCCTCTTATTTGGAAAGTTAAAGCTTATTTTGAGAAGTAAATACCCCTGATTGAGCCCCGCTTCCCAAAGCATTGTTATAGAAAAGTAAAACATTAGCGTGTTGTTCAAGGGAGCAAAGGATAGGCAGCCTCCTCTTCTTCATGAACATGGTAATGCTGAATATGATCATAAGCACCGCAATAGCGCTGCATAAGTAAAGAGCAAAGTGGGCGCAATGTATTATTTATTTATTTATTTGTAGCAGGACACTTCGCATAGAAAGAGTTGTCGTGGAAAATTAAAAAGGAGCTCTCTCAATCGAAAACTGAAAGTTCTAGTACTCTTTTTAAGAGTCAAAAGGGGTTGGAGGGCAACAGCCCACCCACACCCTTCATTTCCCCAAACACATCCTATCAAAATTTTGATATTACCGTTTTGTTCGGCATAGTTGAAAGGTATAGTAATTATGTCTTTAGGGATGTCAACCACCTCCCCCAAACATCCCTTTGGGCAAGGCATATGAGTTACACTAAATGCCCATTACTAACATATAAGGTTTTGAAGGCAGGTGCGGTCGTATAAACTTCAGAGGGGGCTCATTCAATCGGAAATTCTAGCGCCCTTTTTAAGAGTAAAAAGTGATCGGAGGGCAACTAGCCCCGCCCCGTCCTTTTCCCCCAAATGCATCTGGTAGAAATTTTGAGACATCCATTTTGTTCAAAATAGTTGAAAGATCATGTAACAAGGTCCTTGGAGCTGACACAACCCCCAAAGCCTTATTGTAAGGATTGTAAATTATGCCCCGAAGGCATGTAAGGTTTTTACGGAAGGGGTGGTCGTATAAACTTCAGAGGAGGCTCACTTGACTGGAAATTAAAAGCTCTAGTTCTCTTTTAAGAGTCAAAAGTGATAGGAGGGCAACTATTCGCCCCCCCCCCCCCCCCCAGCGACGCCCTCTTTTCCCCAAACACATCCGATTAAAATTGTAAGAAAACAATTTTGTAAAAAATTTGTGGTGCCAATTCCCGAAAATGTAGGGGGGCAAGGATTTTTTTTTAGTGACGAAAAAATATAACATTAGAAAATCTACCTAAAACAGGGGGTAACCATAGATCTTAATCCTCTTAATAAGCAGCAACCACGATTTACTAGATTGCAGCTACCGCTGCAACAACGATTAAAGTTGTTTCTAAAAAAAAAATTTGTTAATTAGAAATAGTACCATCTGTAGCAATAACCTTTAACATGAGCCATTAAACGGTTCTCTATGATGTTTCAGTGCTCCGTTAGCTGCGGAGAAGGAGAAACAGAAAAAAAAGATGCTTTCGATGCAGAATATTGTGAAGATTCATACATAAGTGCGTTTTTTCTTTTTAATTTATTTGTGTTTTTTTTTTGTTGGTTTTGTTATGTTTATGTTCTGTTTTTTTTTCCTATGACCCAATGGCTTTTTTTGGAAATACATACATACATATTGTGGTGTCAGCCACTGTCCTTTGTTTTTCAAGCCAATGGATTTTTCTTGTAGCTCAAGCCAAGCCAAAAGACTTAGGGTCTTCTTAATAGGGTTTTCGAATAAGGCGGCTCTAATGGTATACTTTGTGTTTCGATCTGACACCCTCTTTTAGGAGTTTTAGGAGTACAGCGCTGTTTAATAGCTGCGGAAAAACGAAGCACAGGGATGACAAATGAAAACGACCTGTCAGCCAGTCTCGCTGCTTTAATAAAGCATGTAGCTAAAATAGAAAATTGCTATGAAATAGAAATAATAGGTATTTTTCAATGTCCAGGGAGGGGTTCGATTACCCCACTCCCTGTCCCCTAATTGGAGTGTCTGTTCAACATCGTCCATAGATCATATAACAATGCCTCCAGATTGGATACATCCCCCCAGAGCACAGGGGCAAGGGTTGTAAGTTGTGCTCCCAGGACATATAAGGTTTTTCTGGAATGGAAGGTTGTAAAAGCTTCGGAGGGGGCCCATTTGGCTGTAAATTGAGAGCACTTCTGCCCTTTTTAAGAGTCAAAAGTGATTGGAGGTCAACATGCCCTCCCCCCCCCATGTCCATCATTCACCAAAACACATTAAATCAAAATTTTAAGACAGCTATTTTGTTCAGCATTGTTGAAACGTCCAGTAATAATGTCTTTAGTGATGCCATACCCTCCCCCCACAGCCCTAGGCAATTCGTCCATTGTTTATGTTATTGAGAAAGGTGGGCATGTTTGACCTCTACTTTTCAAAAATACAAAGAGCATTAAGCTGAACCTTTCAGAGAATGCTAGGGGGAGTGTTGAACTAAATCAAAACACATTATGTGCATACGTGTATACGGGTTGTCAAAAAGGCGTAACTCAGTATTGACGGAGTATATTAATGTGTTACTTTAAGGAAATGATAAGGACCAAAACGGGAATATTTGTACGATAGTACTAATTTTAATAAGTTGAAACTTCCAGGACATGATGAGAGGGATGTTCCACTGACCAAAAGGCAATATGTTCATACATTCGCTGGTAATAGTACTAGTGCTATTACTATTCATACTACTGCTAATACTACTAATATGACTACTATTACAACTATGGCTAAGGATATGAAGGTCAAATTTTCTGGGAATGTTGAGGGGGGGGGAGAACAACTGGATTGCAGCAAGCAGCAGGTTGTTAAAAGGGAGTATCAGCAATATCTTATGACTGAAAAGAAAACATATCTTACTGAAAACAAACTACATTTTTAATTTTTTGTCTTTTTTAACTTTAATAAATAAAAATTATTAAGACTTTAAGGAATAAATATCAATATATGTGTATTAAACTGTCAATCCACATTCATTTGTTTAGTTTTTTTCAGTAAAGTGCAATTTATGTTCTGGTCTTAAGAAGGCATGGGGGTTGTCAGCCTACTCATGTAAATTTTTGCTCGTTTTGAGTTCTGCTCGGTTATTTATTATAATTTCTGTTGGTTTTGGGTGTCATTTATTTATTTATGGTGATTTGTGGTAGTTTTACTCTTGGAAGGTTATTTTACTTTATTTCTGCTCATTTTTGATTTAATTGAGCTCTTTACTCTTCTTTGAAGAACTCATTTTTTGGAATTTTTTTTTATTAAATAGTAAAAAGAAGAGAACTTGAATAGATACATGCTCTTTACTATTAAAGAAAATACGGGCATTAGCACTGAGAACAAATATAATTTATCCTGCTTAACACTGGGTCTTTACGTTAAAGCAACAAAAATTAGAGCAACAAAAATTGAAGCTTTTCCCTATATCACAATGCCTTGCGCAGCGCTTATTAATTTACTCATAGTTTGAATAATACAATTGCCAGTTTCGTACTGATTTGTAAAAATATAAGTGTGACTACACCAGAAGGTACTCAGGAGGGGGGAGGGGCGGTTGACCTGTTCGTCTGGGGACCACTACGTTCGTGACCCTGTCCTGCCACGAAATGTTGAGAATTCTTCTGAGGCAAACATTTGCAAATGTTACGTTACGTTTTTTACCTGGACGTTCAGCTTCCAGCATCCACTTGCATAAAGGAGAATGGACATGACGTTGCTATTCAACAGATGGAGCTTTAGGCGCAATGATTCTTATCTAAATTATAAAGTAAAATATGTTTTTTATTCGCTCCCCAAAATTTTCAATACCCCCCCCCCCCCCTAAAAAAATCCTGGCTACGTTCCTGGACTACACTGTAAAAAGAAATAAACAGAAGAATGAAACAAATGCAAAATCGTTTTGGATCAACATGCTATAGTCTTAGAGGCTGCGAATATTTTCTTAAGGCTGAGACTTGAATTTCTATGCTGCATATCAGCCGCGAGCTCCTATGTCCATACGCACTATAATGGTTCTTTGAATAGAACATTTGCAATCTTAGAAAATATTTTTGTAGTGTAATTATCGAATTATGAACTAAAATTCTAGATAATTGCACGAAAACTCTCAAAAGAAAATATAAACGAGAAGATAAAAAAAAAACTTGAAATTTCTCATGTGCCACGGAAGTTCGTTCTGGCGAGACATTCAAGCCACAAGAATAAGCGGAACCGATGATTGGGAAATCTTTTCAACTAAAGTCAAATTCCCACAATAAGCGGAAAAATGGCAAAAATATGTATCGCCCACTAATCTGTGAGAACGAAGAAACCGCAGAACTAACTGCTTTGTCGGAAATTAATTAAAAAAAATAGCCCACTTTCAGAATATTAGCTGAAAAATGACTGATTTTTATCTACCTTTAAGTAGCAGGATCGGCTTCAGTCAGTAGGTGACTCAAAAGCATTTAGATTTAATCTCTGTCATTAGCACCGATTTTGGAAGGCCCGTATTTCACAATTAGGTAATTCTAAATCATTACCTTTGAAGGAATCAATGAAATTTATTGCAAAAGAGTTTCACAGTCATTTTTTAAACTGAGGTCTTTTTAAAAAATCGTTTCATTAATAGATAAAAGTAATTTATCAATTACCCAGTGTGGACTTCATGACTTTTAATTAGGCCTAACAGAATTCTACTACGTAGACTGGTAGATATAGATACGGACACAAAATGATTGGATTAAAGCTATCAGAATTTGAAAGAGACTAACTAATATTAAGGAAATTCACTTTTTAAGCGCATGAAATAAATAAAAAGAAATACGTCTTTCATCAAACAAAAGTAAAAGCGGTTACTGCTGGCGTGTCGTTAGGATCGGTAATCACCCTCAACTCTTAAGTTTGAATGTCGTTCTTTACTTTCATTTGAAAAAAAAAAACATATGTTATTCTGTTTGTTAGAGTACTATTTTCTGGGTTATACTAAACAAGATGGGGAAAGTCACCACCCTCTCGTATCTTGTTTCTTTATTCAGAAGTTTTATTTTGTATAACGTCATTTCAAGAATAAGGGCTCAGTCAGATGTATTTGCTTTTCATAATGAGACAGATCTTTTTAAGTATATGGCATGCCACTGCCTCTTATATATCCCTCTTAGATGAGTAATTAGTACATTTTCTTTACCAAAGCTAAGGAGATTAAAAACAATTGAGTTACTTTTGTGAATAACAAATGAATTATTTTGTAGACATGCTTGTTTTTTAAATTTTGTTGTAATTGTCACTCTGCGATTGTACCACAAGTTTTTCCCTTGCGGCTGCTTCTGCCCGGAATTCTACGATTTACCAAAATTACACAAACAAAGCATCCCTTTAAGACCCATTGTCGCTTGTACAAGAACATCCATTTCAGATACAAAATATTGCGTAAAAAGTGTATAGGAAAACGGTTAGACCTTCTCCTTCACTCCCAAAAATGCTGAAAAACATCCATATTTTAAAAACTACTTCATTAAGCAGCTCTGAGTTTGCTTCTATATTCGTACACAATCATTATCGGTTTACGAGCCCTAGTTACAACATATGCCCGAAATCAATTTCAATAAAATCGAAAATTTTAAAGTCCCTCTGCTCCTTTCTCTTTCTTTTTCCAGCAGTCCCTGAAAGTTTCAACTTGTTACCCTTGGCTGTTCCCGGTACATCAAAGATGTGTTATTTGATAGCCTGACAACATATTGCGTCTTTTGACTCACCTTCAACTTAACAATTCATAGGTTACAAGTTTCTTAGGAGCTGATAGCGTAAAGAAGTGTTGATGGATCGTAGACAAAATTTGTTTAGTTCCTCCCCCCTTCCCATCAATGAGCTGGAAATCCTCTTATCCCTTCTCTCCCAACAGTACCTTTTTTAGTTTTAACTCCAAACCCCAATGCGTTTTCAAGATATTGCAGATGTGCCGTTTCAATAATCTGGATCCACGCAATTTCTTTTCATTTACCTCTACCCATTCCCCTAAGTAAAAATTAGAAGTCTGCTTATTCCTACCCCGAAGGCTTCCTGAAAGTGTCAATTTGATCCCCAAAGCCATTTACGAAATACTGCAGATAACGTGAAAACTCGGTATACATACCGTCTTTTCATTTACTCAGGTACGTATATTGTTTTGAGAGTATACCCTTTGTGAACCCTGGGAATCTTGTTATTGCAAATAACCCGTAAGAGCTCCTCCCAACCATCCCATTGCCCCGGTCTCTCACCCTCCTCTTAGTTCAAAATCTGAGGTTCACTTGTCACCCCTCCCGATACTCCCTGAAAGTTTTGACCCCTCATCAATTCCCAAGATATTGTAGGTAATTTGAAATATTAGGCATGTTTTGCGTTTTTTTTTCTATATACTCAGGCACACGTATCATTTTCCAGAGTATACCCTTGGGGAACTCAAGGAATCTTGGCCAGCGAACAATCTCTAAGAGCTCCTTGGCGATAGGACACCCAGGACCAAAAATGGTAAATTTTTTTACTAGAACCTATCTGTGAACAGTGAGTAACTTAGATATTTTGGGGCCGTTGCCCCTGGGGCTTTGGGGGTAATTTGGCCCCGAAAACATATTTAACAGACCCTTTTGCAATTCTGAAAATTCCTATGTCACAATTTCAATCGAATATTATGAGTGTACCCGGGAAATGGGGACCAGAAAAGGGCACGGAAGAAAGGCAAGTTGCTTTGCAATCTCTTTGAGGTCATTACAAAAGAATGAATCTCACTTTCTGTTTTGTCTTCGCTACAGTGACAACAATATACGACAACTGCAGGAGTCAATTTTGTGGATGAGAAGACAGTTATATTTTTTCACTGAGTGTGAGCGATTAAAGGTAACCTATAAATGAATACAATGAAGATATAGTGACTATATCAAAGCGATAGACTTTTTTCGATACGAGGTAAATATTATGTTTTGTGTATCCAAGAAAGCGGTTTCCGCTAGATATACAATTTGGAAGAAACAAAAGCTTTAAAAAAGTAGTCTCAAAGCTTTGAGATTTGTTACAGTTAGCGTATCATCATGATTGATCTAAATCATAATGTCAAGATGAGACAGCAGGTTATGTTAGCAACATATTATGTCATGCCTGGCAATTTTCTTCTTATCAAGAGATAATGGTTTTGATTCTGTCAAATCTATAAAATCTGCAAGATCATCCTTTGCAGTAAAGCGTTATAGCTCCAAAATAGAAATTCCTCTTCCTTACTTCAAAAAAAGAGTGGGATGAGCTAATGCATACTGTCCAGAAGATAGGACAGTGATAAAGTAACTCTATTCAGGATTTAACTTTATTCATCATTTTTCTTAAAACTAATTCATGGAAAAAGGTATATAACATAAAAGATTTTAAAAAATTCACTGAACAAGAAAACCCTCTTATATATAATTAGTGTCTCAATATTTTATTTTATAAATATTTTTAATGTGACGATATGCTACTAAGATCTAGAGACGAAACATAAGGTTATTCTATGCACATTTACGATGAGAACACCCTGTAAGCAGTCAATACCATTGCCATTGGGAAAAATGATACAAAAGGTACAAAGGATAAATGGATGACAATTTACAATTAAACTAATTTAATAAAAAGCTTCGTCCTTAAAAGGCATTCTTCAAAGAAAAGTAAGGCGCTACATCAAACCTAAATGAGCAGAAATAGATTCAACTAATTTTTCAAGTGTAAAACTACCATATATCACTAGCAATAAATAAATGAAGCCCAAAACAAACAGGTAGTACTAGTAGCAGCAGCAGTACTAACGTTATGCCTTTACAAGGAGTTGTAATAGAAGTAGTAGTTAAAGTAGCAGTAGTAGCAATAAATATAGCAGTGATAGAAGTATTAGCAGTAGCGTGTACATATTGCCTTTTGGTCAGATGATTTTTCCCTTTCAGCATTCTCTGAAAGCTCGAACTTAATAACCAAGTCAATTCTTGAGATACTCTCTTTTGACAGTGTGCATGTACATAGCGTCTTTCGATTTAGTTCAAATTTTCTCTCAATATTGTAAATGCAGTAGTGTGGCAGTAGTGGTAGCAGTAGTAGTAGTGGTAGCAGTAGTAGTAGTGGTAGTTGTCGCGGTAGTAGCAGCATGCAAACATTCCCTTTTGATCATCTCTCTTATCATTTCCTGAAAGTTCCAAATTAGTCTACCCAGTCATTCATTAGTTACGCCCTTTTAACAATCCGTATACATAAAACGTGTTTTGATTTAGTTCAGCACTCCCCTCAACATTCTGAAAGACTTACCTGAATTTCCTTCGTATTTTCGGAAAATAAAGTTCAAACATGCATACTTTTCTCAATATCATATAGGCTACTATATGTAAACAATGAACGAATTGCTTAACTTACAGCCCTTAATCAGAGGACTGCGGGGATGTTGAAATCCCCAAAGACATAATTATTGGACCTTTCAACAATTTTGAACAAAGTAGTCCCATTAAAATCTTGATTGGATGTGTTCTGGGGAATGATGGGCTTGTGAGGGAGGGGCTGGTTGCCCTCCCTTCAATTTTGACTCTTAAAAAGGGCAGTAGATATTAGTAGAAAGCTATCTTATACTCCGTGGGGGGCTCCATATATGGGCATAGAGTCCCTAGGGAGAACACCTGTGCGGTCAGTCGTGACGGGGGCACCATATATGGGCATAGAGTCCCTAGGGAGAACGCCTGTGTTGTCAGTCCAAGGGGGGCACCATATATGGGCATGGAATCCCCAGAGAGAACAGGTTTCCGAGGTCAATTGATTGCGTAACCTAGTTTAACCTCATGAGCTCGTGACGGGGTGGGCACCATATATGGGCATAGCCTCCCTAGGGGAAATGGATTTCTGAGAAATTGATTGCGTAATCGATTGTGAATTTTATTGATCCGATAACGGGAAACTGGATCACATGTCTCCTTCTAAGCCAATCCGAGATTCGGTTACATCTCCTTCTAGACAAATCAGAGGCTCGCTTACATATTAGCGGCGGAGGATTGCAGAGAATATGAGGAAAGGATTTTTGCTATAGTTTTATTAGTCTGTGAATAGAATTCAAAGGAGTGAGAAGAACAGTTTGACTTTACTCATTTGGATATATATTTGTGTTGACGAGTGGAATGTTTACCCTATTAGAAGTTGATAGTGGAGTTGATGGCAATAATACAAGAGCACCAAACATTGCAGTGGAAATCACGAGAGGATCACGGCTTTGTCTGGAATGGGATGAAGTATATGCAAGATATGTGATATCCTTGAGCAAATTTAAAATGAAGGATCAATTATGTTTCGCTGCTAAAGTTGATATAGCACATGTGAATAGACTTCAATGTGCTTTAAGTGCATTAGTGAAACATATTGAAGACAATAAACTCTATCGCTAATTGTACATGCTTAGTATTTTTGTTGTTGTAATTATTCAATAAAATTGTTTCGAAATCGAAAATGTTCCTTTTCTTTTCTGGTCAGGTTAGGTTAGGGCTAACGATTCAGGGTCAGTCTAGAGTCAGCAGTCAAAGTGAAAGGACTGAAAAATGAATAAATTTGAGAAAGAGAGAATTAGATCGAATCTAGTGTTTATGGAAAAACATTTGATTTTGGATGACGATTTTCTTGAGTTATCTCTTCAACGCAGGATATTCTCTCGGGGAACACTTGAGGACTGATTCTCCCCCATTGGACTATTGTATGAAACTTTTAAGATGTGATTCAAGTGCTTATACTCATTTTATTGATATATTAACTGGAAGAAAGCAGAATCATATCGTGGATATACTTTTGAAAACATTGCCAATGGATTCAGTGTAGATGGCTCCACCATTCGAAAGAGGTGACGTCACAGAGTTACTCCTCTCCCCATTCCCCTCACTGAATTTATCGAACGAGGATCAGTTTCGTTTTAGCTGTGAGAGAGTTGACATCGGAAACCAAAAAATGTTCTATACATGTCCACTATGCATGTACACTCTTGGCAGTTGGACTCAATGTGAGAATTGTACAATTATTGATGACTATAGTGAAAAGTGTAAATTATGTAATCCTTGTAAATTACATAGAGGCTATGCAGTACAAATTAAAGGATGTAATTCATGTCTTGAAGAGATTTGTGACTCTCACCCTAGAGGACATCTGTGCTCCAATTGTCACTATGATAAATGTAATCAGTGGGAGAATACTTACCCCGCTATGATTGGAAAGAATCCCAAACGTGATTTTAGTTTATTTCTACGAGATTGGTATCGTCGTGGATTTAAATTATTCTGGGAAGAGGAATCTGGTCTACGATTCAACTGTTGGGGTAACAAGACAATTTTGTTTCTACGTAATCGTTGTGACGACACTGCCTATTACGACTATAAACCAAGTGATTTTTATTTGGCAGTTACCGAATGTGATTCACCATTTGAAAACACTGTATGCGATATTGCTTCAAATAGACAGATTGAAACTCGTGAACTTCATAATATGAATGCAAATAGTATCATTGACTATACAAAGAGATATGACAAGAGTGAAGTTACATTGTACTGTTAAAAATGTGACCCTGACTTTGCAGTCAATCAAGATCAATATACAGTGAATCCAAATGATTTACCAACATTAGTGATTCACGACAGTTGCCTATACACCGAAGAAGAAGAAATCTAAAGTGAAGATTTAAAGACATTGTTGTATATATATGCATTTTATTAATAAACAAATTCACAAACATTTTTTAAGTACTTTACTCTTAGGGCACTGAAATCAATATTATATAGGTCTGAGAGGATATTTTCCACTAGAAAGTCGTTCAGACGTGGATTGTCACCATAAATGTGGAGAAACTGCTTGTAAGTATAGCCGCGACATTGGAACACAAAATATAGTAGTGCATGGAAGCCACAGCTTTTAGTCGTTAGATCCTGCACCCTCTTCCGATTTTGAATAATAGTTTTCCCACTGCTCTCAATATAGTTGCTGATGTGGGGTGTGTAAAATGTATAGGGTAGACCAAGAGGATCAAAAAATTCAATCGTCTTCATTGTTTGAAAGATGCACAGCCAATGACCCGTCAGCACAGTCGACGGACTGCTATTAACAATAATTAAGCTATTGTTCGCACTTTGAATTTTTCCAAGAAAGTCTGAGGGCAGACAATAAGATTTGTACTGTGACATGTAGGGATCCATATTAAATACATTGATTATTTGACTGGTGTTCATGGGGCCAAGTCTAGTAGAACACTGCCTTCGAGGAGTGATTTCCCAATAGGTTTCATATTGATTTAGTGAGATTAGTGCAATACTCTCAGCCACGGCAAATGTACACTCTAAACGCACACTCCCCGTACGTACTATACTCATATCCTGTGTGCCAGACAAATCTAGTACAATGATACCATGTGTTTTAGCAAACATATCTTCGGTTATACCATTTTCAAATAGTTGCGAATCATGATCTAGGGTTTGCATGGTCAACTCATACAATGTTCTATAGGATTTATCAAAAGATAGATTGTAGAGTGAGATGCCGTTTACTTTGCACACAAGAGATGAAAGTCCAAACATCTCGAATTTATGTGGGCATCCAGTCCACGATCCTATTGCACTAGCGCTTTTTACAAATGCCAAAGCGAGTTTTGACGGAATTTCACCATTGATAAAGGATGAGTCGGTGAAGGTGCGTGACCCCATGGCAATATGACGTTGATTGGTGATTGTATGAGGAACAAGTAGTTTAATATTATTTCCATTGGCTCTCAGTTTTTCCACTGCCAAAGCAACAGAACTCATGAACTGTTGTTTGCGTACATGAAGTATTGCCGAGGTGAGGGAGAGACTTACATCAGGATTGGCAGCAAGTTCTTTTCTCAATATGAAATTGGATGGTGCAAGCGTCAGTTTTATATCCACTTTAACATTGGGCGGTAGCCATTGGGGTATATTAAATATTTCATGATATATTTTTCCAACTAGATGTAATTCACTAGTTGTAGCATTTTTAAGTGCATCTGTACTATCAGTATTAGTAATATATTCATATCCATTGGAG
>JAQQPU010012940.1:11714-25106 GCA_029168905.1 Artemia sp. Kazakhstan ARC1039
CCCCCCCTATGTAGGCTATACCTAACCTAACTCAACCTAACCCTGAATTGGCCTATATAGGGGGGGGGGGCTGAAATTCATTTCCGATAGAAATGCTTATTATATTCGTAATCAGCATAAAAAAAGGCATCAAATGGTGTATTCACTTTAGTCCTAACTCAATAATATGATTTTGTAGAACTTTACTGATACCTTTTTTTTATTTTAAATAGGCTTATATACCTCTTGTCAACATCAATCTTGTTAAAACCAGTTTACCCATAGGCCTAGGTCTAAACTAAAGCAACAGTGACAAATTTGAGAATCAATAAGTGCATGGGAAACATATAATATGAGCTATATATTAGCGTAAGGTTTGATCAAACTTGAATTTGCGTCATAAACGATTATTATATTTGGAAAGAGCATAAAAAGACATCAAGTGGTGTAGGCTATGTGAATTATTCAATATTTAGGCTAGTTAAACCTATGCTATATCAGTTATACCTATATCTGGAAAGAGATGGACTGGCATTCTTGTGAAAATACCCCTTAAGACATGTTTACTGTTAAATTACCTTAAGAGCAGATATTTTGATTTCAATTGAGCAAGACTGCTTACTGTTTTTCTGAATTTGGTTGAAGTTGCTGTTGAGCTGCTTGACTTTCTTTAGATGTGGCTGCAGTGTTGCTATGGTTGACATTTTTGTGAAAACGACGATTAAGAAAACTCCTGATTCCTGTTGTCGCCTGAATTGTAACTGCGTGGTTGTTGTTTTAAGCCTCGTCGTGATTGACATAATTTACCCTGTCAGCAGAATTTTGTCGGCGGGTCGTTGTTGAACCGGTGGCTATGATTGGACGGGCAATATAACTAGACAGCCTTCGAATATTCTGTCGGATATGATTGGCTGTCCAGTCGAAACTGGCTGTGCTGCTGGCAGAGTGAATGATGTCATTCAAGACGAGGCTTTATTGGTCAAGTTTGATTTAATTTGAGGTTTAATTTGAGTAAGCGTACGTGCACGCTTACTGAGCCCAAATGAACCTAACTAAAAATCTTTTAACATAATGTAAGCTAAGTGAAAAATCATTTGTGGCGTTATCTATAACTTAAAATCTTCGTTTTTTAATGAAAACCGAATAAAGAAAAAAAACACATGGTATCATGGAACACAGTCTCTCAAACCCCTCTCTCTCTCTCAGTATGCCTGTGTGTCTGAGATAGGGTTTGCATGTTCCCATGTCTGACTCTGTGTGATTGTAGGTTTTTTTGTCTCTCTCTCACTATGCTTATGTGTCTGAGCTGGTGTTTGCATGTTTCCATGTTTGACTCTGTATGATTGTAGTTGTTTTTGTCTCTCTCTCTCATAATGCCTATGTGCCTGAGCGAGTGTTTCCATGTTTCTGTTTCTGACTCTGTGTGATTGTAGGTTTTTGTGTGTCTCTCTCTCTCTGACTATGCATATGTGTCTGAGCAGGTGTTTGCATGTTTCCATGTCTGACTCTGTGTGAGTGTAGATGTTTTTGTCTCTCTCTCTCTCTCTCACTATGTCCGTGTGTCTGAGTGGGTTTTTGCATGTTTCCATGTCTGACTCTGTGTGATTGTAGGTGATTTTTCGTCTGTTTCTCTCTCTCTCACGATGCAAGTATGTCTGAGAAGGTGTTTGCATGTTTTAGTGTCTGAATCTGTGTGAATGTAGGTGTTTCATCTCTCTCCCAATATGTCTGTGTGTCTGAGCGTGTGTTTACATGTTTCCGCGTCTGACTCTATGTGATTGTAAGTGTTTTTGTCTCTCCCTCTTTCACTATGCCCGTGTCAGAGACCGGGAGTTTGCATGTTTCCCGTGTCTGACTCTATGTGATTGTAGTTGTTTTTGTCTCTCTCTCACTATGCCTGTGTGACTGAGCTGGCGTTTGCATGTTTTCGTGTCTGACCCTGTGCGATTGTAGGTATTTTTCTCTCTCACTATGCCTGTGTGTCTGAGCAGGTGTTTGCATGTAGCCGCGTCTGATTGAGTGTGATTGTAGATGCTTTTGTCTCTCTCTTTCAGTATGTCTGTGTGTCTGAGCGGGTGTTTTCATGTTTCCTTGTATACTCTGCGTGACTGTAGGTGTTTTTTTGTCTCTCTCTCTCACTACGCCTGTTTGTCTGAGCGGGTGTTTGCATGTTTTCTGTGTCTGACTCTGTGTGATTGTAAGTGTTTTTGTCTCTCTCTCTCTCACTATGCCTGTGTGACTGAGCTGGCGCTTGCATATTTCCGTATCTGACTCTGTGTGATTGTAGCTGTTTTTCTCTCTCACTATGACTGTGTGTCTGAGCAGGTGTTTGCATGTTTCTGTGTCTGACTCAGTGTAATTGTAGATGTTTTAGTCTCTCTCTCTCACTACGCCTGTGAGATCAAAACAAAAGGTGCACCTTTAGAACCCCCTGGTCCGAAACACCTGTAAAGGGAACTTTCTGTCCCTTGGCTTGAACAGCAAGGGAAATATATTGGCTTGAAAATCAAGAAAAGTGGCAGCTACTAAAGCATTCTGCCTATACGGCATCTTTTTTTCTTTTTTCTTTCTTTTCCACGGATAGCTTGGCACTGGAACATCGTAAAGAGTTGTTCAATGGCTCATTGTAAAGGGAATTAATGGAGTTAAAAACATTTTGTAACTTATTCAAATTATTTTTAAAACAGAATAAATTTTCCACTAAATACTGCATTTTTGATGTCTTTTCATTCTGCAGTCTTTTCAAAGATATTTGATTTTTGAAGCAATCAAACAGTTCGTTTGATTGCTTTTGATATTAAAAGACGATCATTAGAAGAACAAACCATTGCATACATTGGACTTATTTAACTGCTTTTTTATAATAAAGTACGACCTCTTACCTATACTAAATTTTATAATCCACTTAATTACAGTATAGGTTAGTAATTCCACAGATAGCTTGGCACTGGAACATCGTAGAGAGTTGTTGAATGACTCATTTTAAAGGAAATTAATGGGGTTAAAAACCTTTTGTAATTAAAACAAATTATTTTTAAAGTAGAATCAGTTTTTTTTTACAAAAAACTGCATATTTCATATTAAAGATTGATCAATGACTTCATAATCGTATACCAGCGGTAGGATTTGAACCCGTGCCTCCGAAGAGACTGTTGGCTAACACCAGTGTCTTGGACCACTCGGTCACGCTGCCTCTCATAACTATATATGTGAATCCGGGTTGCAGCAGTATCTGAGTTGCAGTGGTAGCTATCAACCTAGTAAGAGACGATCACGTCCAATGTTAAGAAATATAAAACCGCATAACTCCTAAAAAAGGAGTCAAATCAAAACAAAAAAGGACTGATATAGATCCAGATTGCAGCGGTAGCTAGCAACCTAATAAGAGACGATTAAGTCCAATGTTAAGAAATATAAAAACCCATAACTCCTAAAAAAAAATCAGTTCAAAACAAAAAGTACACCATTAGAAGCGCCTTGTCCGAAACCCCTGTATAGGAAACTTTCCCTCCCTTGGCTTGAACATCCAGGGAAACATATTGGCTTGAAAATCAAGAAAAGTGGCAGCTACTACAGCATTCTGCCTAATCGGCACCTTTTTTTGTTTTCTACAGATAGCGTGGCACTGGAACATCGTAGAGAGTTGTTCAATGGCTCATTTTAAAGGAAATTATCGGGGTTAAAAGACTTTTGTAACTAAAACCAATTATTTTTAAAACAGAATAATTTTTTCCACTAAAAACTGTATTTTTGATTACTTTTCATACTGCAGTCTTTTCAAAGATATTTGATTTTTGAAGCAATCAAACAGTTCGTGTATCCGGGTTGCAGCGGTAGCTAGCAACCTAGTAAGAGACGATCACGTCCAATGCTAAGAAATATAAAAACCCATAGTTCCTAAAAAAGGAGTCAAATCAAAACAAAAGTACACCATTAGAACCGCCTTGTCCGAAACCCCTGTATAGTAAACTTTCTGTCCCTTGGCTTGAACAGAAAGGGAAATATATTGGCTTGAAAATCAAGAAAAGTGGCAGCTACTACAACATTCTGCCTAAACGGGATATTTTTTTCTTTTTTCTTTTGTATCCAGAGATAGCTTGGCACTGGAACATCGTAGAGAGTTGTTCAATGGCTCATTTTAAAGGAAATTAACTGGGTTAAAAATCTATAGTAACTAAAATAAATTATGTTTAAAAGAGAATAAATTTTTCCACCAAAAACTGCATTTTTGATGTTTTACAGTAAAGAACGATCTCTCATCCATAGTAACTGATAAATGGTGGTTCCAGGGGTATTAAATAAAGGCTCGATACTCGAATTTAAGCTGAAACTAAGTAAAGGACAATTATGCCTCCATATATTCACAGTGATGTATAAGATTTCCCATTACATCTGTAAACTATTCCACAGTTGTCGGTCCATACCTTGGAAGCTTTTCACTAAACATGCAACATTTCTTTTGGATATTACTATGAAGTTTTGCGAAAGCATCTCTAGCTGACTTTTGAACAAAATCCGCTCTTTCAGAGATAATTTTAATCTTTAATTTTGAATATTTTTCGTAATCCCAGTAAAACATTCGTAAAATATTTCTCAATTTACAAATTATAATAAAGAACGACCTCTTGCCTCTACTAAATTTTATAGGCCACTTAACTATATTGTAGGCTAGTACAGTTATATTTAATCCGGTTTGCAGCGGTAGCTAGCAACCTAGTAAGAGACGATCACGTCCAATGTTAAGAAATATAAAAACCCATAGCTCCTAAAAAAGGAGTCAGATCAAAACAAAAAGTACACCATTAGAACCGCCTTATCCGAAACCCCTGTATAGTAAACTTTTTATTCCTTGGCTTGAACAGCAAGGAAAATATATTGGCTTAAAACTCAAGAAAAGTGGCAGCTGCTACCACATTCTGCCTAAACGGGATATTCTTTTTTTTTCTTTGTTTCCAGAGATAGCTTGGCACTGGAACATCGTAGATAGTTCTTCAATGGCTCATTTTAAAGGAAATTAATTGGGTTACAAATCTATAGTAACTAAAATAAATTATTCTAAAAGAGAATAAATTTTACTATATAAGAAACGTGAAAACTGTAAATGGTCTCATTCATGAATACATAATGGATAGATCAAAGCAAGCTACACGCAAGTTAAAAAAAAGTACTACAAAAAAAACAGAGATAGTATCTCAAAAAGAAAAAAGCAAACGTATTCAACCGACCAGGCGTATCGAGAAGTAATCAAACAAAACAGCAAGATATGTTATCACAATGATGAAGATTATGGACATGCAAAAATTGAGACAGCCAAACAAAAGTTCAAGGAGCGTTATCACAATGATGAAGATTATAGACATGCAAAAATTGAGACAGCCAAACAAAACATCAAGGAGCGTTATCACAATGATGAAGATTATAGACCTGCGAAAATTGAGACAGCCAAACAAAACATCAAGGAGTGTTATCACAATGATGAAGATTATAGACATGCGAAAATTGAGACAGCCAAACAAAACATCAATGAGCGTTATCAAAATGATAAACTTTATAGAGAAGCAACAATTGAGCAGGCTAGACAAAAGATCAAGGAGCGTTATTACAGTAAAGACCGATCTGTAGCCCGTAGTAACTGAAGATCCGGGTTGCACCGTATTATAATAGAAAAGAGGAACTCTCACTTATATCCGGGTTGCAGCGGTAGCTAGCAACCTAGTAAGATACGATCATGTCCAATGTTAAGAAATATAAAAACCCATAGCTCCTAAAAATCAAACAGTTCGTGGTAACGAACTGTAAGTAAGAAGCGCTTCTTACTTACAGTTCGTAAGCCCGGCTCAATGGTAATCCGGGTATTACTTACTTAAAGCCCGGCTCAATGGTAATCCGGGTTGCAGCGGTAGCTGGCAACCTAGTAAGAGACGACCACGTCCAATGTTAAGAAATAAAAAAACCCATAGCTCCTAAAAAAGGAGTCAGATCAAAACAAAAAGTACACCATTAGAACCACCTTGTCCGAAATCCCTGTATAGAAAACTTTCTGTCCCTTGGCTTGAACAGCAAGGGAAATATATTGGCTTGAAAATCAAGAAATTTGACTTTAACCACGTTATTCTCCACAAACGGCATATTTTTTTTCTTTCTTCTTTTCCACAGATAGCTCGGCACTGGAACATCTTAGAGAGTTGTTCAATGGCTCATTTTAAAGGAAATTAATTGGGTTAAAAATCTTTAGTAACTAAAATAAATTATTTCTAAGAGAGAAAAAATTTTTCCACCAAAAACTGAATTTTAGATGTCTTTTCATACTGCAGTCTTTTCAAAGATATTTGATTTTTGTACATAAATCATAATTGTATACCAGCGGTAAGTTACATTAAAAGACGATCGTTGGAATAAAAAATTATTGCATACATTGGACTTAGTTAGCTACTTGATCGTTTGAGTTTCGTCTCTTACTATTTCAAAGAAGAAAAAGCCGTAGGCTTTTTCCTGTTTTTAATATTTTCCTGTTTGTTATCCGGGTTGCAGCGGTAGCTAGCAACCTAGTAAGAGATGATCAGTCCAATGTTAAGAAATATAAAAACCCATAGTTCCTAAAAATCGAGTCAGATCAAAACAAAAAGTACACCATTAGAACCGCCTTGTCCGAAACCCCTGTATAGGAAACTTTCTGTCATTTGGCTTGAACAGCAAGGGAAATATATTGCCTTGAAAATCAACAAAATTGACTTTAACCACGTTATTCTCCACAAACGACCTATTTTTTTGCTTCTTTTCCACAGATAGCTTGGCACTGGAACATCGTAGAGTTGTTCAATAGCTCATTTTAAAGAATATTAATTGGATTAAAAATCTTTAGTAACTAAAATAAATTATTTCTAAAAGAGAATAAATTTTTCCACCAAAAACTGCATTTTCGATGTCTTTTCATGCTGCAGTCTTTTCAAAGATATTTGATTTTTGTACATAAATCATAATCGTATACCAGTGGTAAGATTTTTACAGTAAGGAACGAACTTCAGCCCATAGTAACTAAGATTATAATTTAAGACTCAAACAAATAATTTGTTTGCATTGGTTTACGTTAAAGAACGAGCTTTAGTCCATAGTAACTGAAGTACTATAAGGAATCATTATATAGAGGATGAATTTTCCTTAATCTTCATAATAGAGAGCTGTAAAATGGGTCATTTTAAAGGAAATTGCTGTATATAGAAACCTTTTGTAATTAACAAAAATATTTTTTCATATAATGAAAATATAATCTGTGTTGCAGCGGTAGCTAGAAACCTAGTTAGATACGACCACGTCCAATATAAAAAATATAGTAACCCATCCAGGTTGCAGCGGGAGCTAGCAACCTAGCAAGAGACGATCACATCCAATGTTAAGAATTAAAAAAAAACCATAGCTCCTAAAAAAGGAGTCAGATCAAAACAAAGAATACGCCATTAGAACCGCCTTGTCCAAAACCCCTATACAGAAAACTTTCTGTTCCTTGGCTTGAACAGCAAGGGAAATATTGTGGCTTGAAAATCAAGAAAAGTTACAATACAGAACGACCTCTTTCTCTATATTAATTTATATTAAAGTTACTATATTTACCAAGGAGGTAGCTATACTGAGTATCTTTTTTAAACTTTAGATTTAATAGATACTGCTTTAAATTCTATACATTAAAAATTATCCACGGCGGACAATTGAACGCCAATACTCCCCGTGACAGACAGGCATACATACCACTGTACTATCGGAGAATTATAATAAAAAATTTACATATAATTCTTGATATTGATGTTTATTTTTACATATTTGTACATGTTAATTTGTGCATGTTAGTAACTGTAACTCTAAAAGACGAAATTTTGATGTCAGTAAATACATCGAAAAATTTATTTACAGTAAAAAACAACCTCAGCCCATAGTAACAGAAATAAGAATATCTGGGTTGCAGCGGTACCTAGAAACATACTAATTACGTAATCAGAGTTGCAGTGGTAACCAGTAACCTAGTAATAAACGTTATATTAAAAGGCAACCACTAGGAGAACAAACCATTACATATATTGGATAGAGTTATTTACCTTATTCTTTGAGGTTCATCTCTTGCTATTCTAAAGATCCAAAGATCCGCTGCAACCCGGAGGTAGATAGCAACCTCCGGGTTGCAGCGGTAGCTAGCAACATAGTAAGAGACGATCACGTCCAATATTAACAAATATAAAACCAATAACTCCAAAAAATGGAGTCAGATCAAAACAAAATGTATACCAAGAAAACCGCCTTGTCCGAAACCCCTGTATAGGAAACTTTCTGTCCCTTGGCTTGAACAGCAAGGGAAATATATTGGCTTGAAAATCAAGAAAAGTGGCAGCTACTGCAACATTCTGCCTACACGGGATATTTTTTTTCTTTTTTTCTTTTCCACAGATAGCTTGGCTCTGGAACATCGTAGAGAGTTGTTCAATGGCTCATTTGAAATATAATAAAGAATGACCTCCTGCCTATACTAAATTTTACGGGCCACTTAACTATAGTAAAGGTTAGTAAAGTCTACATAAAGGACTGATATAGTTCATTATGCTGAAGAACGAATTCTAGGCAATGGCAACTAATTTAATTTTGAATATATTAAAGAACGAACTGTTGCCCATAGTAATGATATTTCCGAGTTGCAGCGGTAGCTAGTAACCTTATGAGAGATTTACATTACGGAACGATCTGTAACCCATAGTAACTGAAGTATTAAAAGGAATCATTATAAATTAAATCCGGGTTAAAAAAATAGAATCAATTTTTTACGAAAATCTTAATTTTTTATGTACAATATTGATCAATGATGTCATAGTCGTTGGATGTAGTTAGTACATAAAGGCTCGATCATTGAAAAAAGTTTACATTAAAGGACTTACTATAGCCCATAGTAACTGGAATCTGGGATGTCATGGTAGCTAGCAATCTAGTAAGAGGCGATCACGCATCATAGTAAAAAATGAAATAGTTACATTAAAAGACGATCATTAGAATAAAAACCATTGCATACATGAGACTTAGTTAGTTACTTGATTGTTTGAGGTTCGTCTCTAATTATTTCAAAGAAGAAAAAACCGTAAGTTTTTTCTTGTTTGTAATCAGGTTTACATTCTATATCTGGGTTGCCGTGGTAGCTAGTCCGAGTTGCAGCGGTAGCTAGCAACCTAGTAAGAGACGATCACGTCACATTAAAGGACCAACTATAGCCCATAGTTACTGGAATCCGGGTTGCGGCGGTAGCTAGCATCCGGGTTGCGGCGGTAGCTAGTAACCTAGTAAGAGACGTTCACTCCCCATAGTAATCCGGGTTGCAGCGGTAGCGAGCAGCCTACCGCAAGACCTACCGTAAAAGAGACGATCGTCCAATGTTAAGAAATATAAACACCCATAACTCCTAAGAAAAGAGTTGGATCAAAACAAAAAGTGTACCATTAGAAATACCTTGTCCAAAACCCCTATATAGGAAACTTTCTATCATTTGACTTTAACAGCAAGGGAGATATATTGGCTTGAAAATCAAGAAGAGTGACAGCTACTACAGCATTCTGCCCAAACGGGATATTTTTTCCTTAATTTACTTTTCCACAGATAGCCTTGGCACTGGAACATCGTAGACAGTTGTTCAATGGCTCATTTGAAAGGAAATTAATTGGGCTAATTTCGGTAAAGAACAAACTTCCAGCCCATGGTAACTAAAACGAGATTATAATTAATGTTAAAGATTAAAAACCAAGATTCCAGTTACTATTGGCTATAGTTCGTCCTTTAATGTGAACATATGACATAGTTACAATATAAATTCAATGGGTGTGGTCGGACAAATTATAATTTTTGGAGATCGAAACATGTTTTGATTAACCATCAAAAGAAAATTTCTGGCAGGTATTCATCTCAAATCACCGTGTATGCATATTCTCGGGGTGAGGCCAAAAAAGGAGCCTGGAAACAGATCAATAATAACAGGTACCATATATACGATTGAGAGATCAATTGCGCAAATACCTTGCTACGATGTAGTGACGCTTAACAACAGTTGGCCTACGTCCTGGAAAATAATACATTGATCGCTTTAGAATGTATTTCTTAGAAGATATTTTCATTAATGATTTGTTGGCTCAGTAGAGTAAAGTCTCGTTCTTTTATCATAGGAGATCATGGGTCTCACGTTCGATTAATACCTCAGACAAAAAATTCACAGAATCAATGAAAAAATGCTTACAAGCTAAAAAAATGTACCGTTGGGAAAGAAAACATGACACCATCTAAAAATATAGTTAACAATAACGTCATCTATGACTTTGACTCTGCAGTCAGTAAGATTGGAGGAATCGCCGTTAAACCTTCTTCTTGATACAAATGATACATAGTCAGTTCTAGTCATAATCAATTATCAAATCAATAATCGGTTCGATACCATTATCCAGGTTGCAGCGGTAGCTAGCAACCTAGTAAGAGACGATCACGTCCAATGTTAAGAAATATAAAAACCCATAACTCCTAAAAAAAGTCAGATCAAAACAAAAAGTACACCATTAGAATCGTCTTGTCCGAAACCCTTGTTTAGTAAACTTTCTGTTATTTGGCCTGAACAGCAAGGGAAATATATTGGCTTGAAAATCAAGAAAAGTGGCGGTTACTACAACATTCTGCCTAAACGGCATATTTTTTCTTTCTTTCTCTTCCACAGATAGCTTGGCACTGGAACATCGTAGAGAGTTGTCTAATGGCTCATTTTAAAGGAAATCTCTAGATCTAGTGCCATTCGTACTTAATTTTTTTTTTAAAATTAATAATTTTTTACGAAAAACTTAATTTTTATATACAATATTGATCAATGACGTCATAGTCGTTGGATGTAGCTATTACATAAAGGCTCGATCATCGAATTTAAGCTGAAACTAAGTAAACGACAATTATGACTCCATATATTCACAGTAATGTATAAGATTTTCCATTACATCTGTAAACTGTTCCACAGTTTCCGGTTCATACCTTGGAAGCTTTTCATTAAACATGCAACATTTCTTTTGAATATTACTATGAAGTTTTGCGAAGGCATCTCTAGCCGACTTTTCAACAAAATCCGATCTTTCAGAGATAATTTTAATCTTTAATTTTGAATATTTTTCGTAATCCCGGTAAAACATTCGTAAAATTTTTCTCAATTTACAAAGATCAGCCTGCATTGTTGCCATCTTTTTGGACTTCTGAATATAATTTTAAATTTTGTCCTTATGCGTTCTTTGCAGCTTGTGTAAATTGCAAAAATATCCATGGTATCCGAGCAATAGTTTGAATATTTCAATTCAAGCTAGAAAAATACCTTAAAATGTTAAAATTAGTTTTATTTTTGGTTAGGTTCTATCTACCCGATGTGGGATTTAATATGTATTTTCAGACAAAAAATTAAATTTTTTAATATATTTTATTTTTCAGTTTAGAATCGCTAAAGTTATTATGTAAACCGCAAAAATATTTATGATATCCGAGCAATAATTTTAATCTTTTCATTCAAACTAACAAAATACCTGAAAATTTAAAAATTAGTTTCAATTAAAAACTGCATTTTTGATGCTTATAATAAAGATCGACCTCTTGCCAATACTAAATTTTATACGCCACTTAATCATAGTATTTCCGGGTTGCTGCGGTAGCTAGCAACCTAGTAAGAGACGATCACCTCCAATGTTAAGAAATATAAAACCCCCCAACTCCTAAAAAAAGAGTCAGATCAAAACAAAAAGTACACCATTAGAACCGCCTTGTCCGAATCCTCTATAAAGGAAACTTACCGCCCTTTGGCTTGAATAACAAAGAAAATATATTGGCTTGAAAATCAAGAAAATTGACTTTTACCACGTTATTCTCCCCCAACGGGATATTTTTTTCTTTCTTTCTTTTCCACAGATAGCTTGGCACTGGAACATCGTAGAGAGTTGTTCAATGGCTCATTTTAAAGGAAATCTCTAGATCTAGCGCTATTTGTACTTAATTTTTTTTTTTAATTAATTTTTTTTTACGAAAAACTTAATTTTTTATATACAATATTAAACAATGACGTCATAGTCTTTGGATGTAGTTAGTACATAAAGTCTGGATCATCGAATTAAAGCTGAAACTAAGTAAAGAACAATTATGCCTCCATATATTCACAGTGATCTATAAAATTTCCCATTACATCTATAAACTGTTCCACAGTTGCCGGTTCATACCTTGGAAGCTTTTCACTAAACATGCAACATTTCTTTTGGATATTACTATGAAGTTTTGCGAAAGCATCTCTAGCTGACTTTTCAACAAAATCCATTCTTTCAGAGATAATTTTAATCTTTAATTTTGAATATTTTTCGTAATCCCGGTAAAAAATTCGTAAAATTTTTCTAAATTTACTAAGATCAGTCAGCATTGTTGCCATGTTTTTGGACTTCTGAATATAATTTTTAATTTTGCCCTTATGCGTTCTTTGCAGCTTGTGTAAACTGCAAAATATCCATGGTATCCGAGCAATAGTTTGAATATTTCAATTCAAGCTAGAAAAATACCTGAAAATGTTAAAATTAGTTTTATTTTTAGTTAGGTTTTAACTACCCGATGTGGAATTTACTATGTATTTTCAGACCAAAAAATTCAATTTTTTAATATATTTCATTTTTCAGTTTAGAATCGCTAAAGTTATTATGTAAACTGCAAAAATATTTATGATATATGAGCAATAATTTTAATCTTTTAATTCAAACTAACAAAATACCTGAAAATTTAAAAATTAGTTTAATTTTTTGTTAGATTATGGGTACATGATACGAGTCTTAAAAAGTTTCAATTAGATGAGAATATTATTTCTTGTTTTGTAATAAGATGCGTTCTAATAGAGTTATACGTAATTTAAAAAAACATTACTATACAAAAAACAGAGACAACATCTTGAAAAGAGAAAAGCAAAGGTATTCAACCGACAAGGCGTATCGAGATGCGAAAATTGAGAGAGCCAAACAAAAGAGTAAGGAACGGTATGATAACGATAAAGATTACCGAAACAAACATAAGAAAAAAGTTGCTACCAGAATAATGGGTAGATACTGGGGTGACAAAAGCTATAATGAAAAAATTAAATTCTCTGCGAGGTTGTACCGAAGAACGCATAAGGACAAAGGGAAAAATTACATTCAGAAATACAAGAAGATGGCAAAAATGAAGGCTGATCTTTGTAAATTGAGAAACATTTTACGCATGTTTTATCGGGATCATGAAAAGTATTCAAAATTACAGATTAAAATTCTCTTTGAAAGAGCGGATGCTGTTGAAAAGTCGGCTAGAAATTCTTTGGCAAAGCTTCATAGTAATATCCAAAAGAAATGTTGTCAGTTTAACGAAAAGCTT
>JAQQPU010012941.1:0-25105 GCA_029168905.1 Artemia sp. Kazakhstan ARC1039
ACCTACGAAATACTAAGAAACCTTAACTCAGAAAAGTCTGAAATAGCCAACTACTCATCCCAAACTCGAAGTTTCAGACAACAAACACCTATGAGTGACTAAGAATCCTAGCTCTGAAAAGTCCAAAAAGCAAACTACACCTCCCAAATCATAATTTTCTGAAAGCACACACCTATGAAAGGCTAAGAAATCTAGCTCAGAAAAGTCAAAAATAGCAAATTAACCATCCCAAATCATAGGTTTCAGTCAACACACACCTACGAAAGGCTAAGAAATCCAGCACAGAAAAGTAAAAAAATAGCAACCCACATATCCCAAATCATAGGTTTCAGACACCACACACCTACGAAAGACTATGAAATCTGGTTATGAAAAGTCGGAAATAGCAAATTACATATTCCAAATCATAAGTTTCAGTCAACACACACCTACGAAAGACTAAGAAATCTGGCTATGAAAAGTCAAAAATAGCAACCCACACAATCCAAATCATAGGTTTCAGACAACACACACCTACGAAATACTAAGAAATATGGCTATGAAAAGCCTGAAATAGCAAACTGCTCATCCCAATCTATAGGTTTCAGACAACAAACACCTATGAGGGACTAAGAATCCTAGCTCTGAAAAGTCCAAAAAAGCAAACTACAAATCCCAAATCGTAATTTTCTGACAGCACACACATATGAAAGGCTAAGAAACCTAGCTCAGAAAAGTCAAAAATAGCAAATTAACCGCCCCAAATCATAGGTTTCAGACAGCACACACCTATGAAAGGCTAAGAAATTCAGCTCGGAAAAGTCAAAAATAGCAATCCATTCATCCCAAATCATAGGTTTCAGACAACACACACCAACGAAAGACTAGGAAATCTAGCTTAGAAAAGCCCGAAATAGTAATTTACATATCCCAAATCATAAGTCTCAGACAACATTCACCTACGAAATAGTAGGAAACCTTAGCTCAGAAAAGCCTGAAATAGCAAACTATTCATCCCAAACTAGAAGTTTCAGACAACAAGCGCCTATGAGAGACTAAGAATCATAGCTTTGAAAAGTCCAAAAAGCAAACTACACATCCCAAATCATAATTTTCTGACAGGACATACCTATGAATGGCTAAGAAACCTAGCTCAGAAAAGTCAAAAATAGCAAACTACTCATCCCAAATGTATAGGTTTCAGACAACAAACACCTATGAAAGGCTAAGAAATCCAGCTCAGAAAAGTCAAAAATAGCAACCAACACACCCCAAATCATAGGTTTCAGACAAGACACACCAACGAAAGACTAAGAAATCTAGCTTAGAAAAGACCGAAATAGTAATTTACATATCCCAAATCATAGGTTTCAGACAACACATACCTATGAAAGACTAAGAAACCTAGCTCATAAAAGCCTGAAATAGCAAACTACTCATCCCAAACTATTGGTTTCAGACAACAAACACCTATGATGGACTAAGAATCCTAGCTCTGAAAAGTCCAAATAGCAAACTACACATCCCAAATCATAGGTTTCAGACAACACACACCAACGAAAGACAAGAAATCTAGCTTAGAAAAGCCCGAAATAGTAATTTACATATCCCAAATCATAAGTTTCAGACAACACACATCAACGAAAGACGGGGCTCGGGGAGAGCCTTTGAGGGTCTGTGTGGCCCTTGAGGACCGGGTGGTCCTTTGGGAGCTTGGGGGACCTTTAAGGACCGGGCGCTTCCTTCGGGGTTGGGGTGGGGGGATCGGAACCCTTTGGGGTTGGGGTAGAGGACCTCACGACACTGTTCAAATAGAACTTGTTTACTATAACGACCACACTCAAAACCTCTTCTAAAACCTTTTCTAAAATCATCTTTTAAATTGTCTCTAACTGTTTCGCCGAAATAATTCCCTAAAATTTTTAAAACCGTTTCACCCAAATAATCCCCTAAAAGTAATTTCTGTGTGTTCCTTTGTTTTTGGCATCCCTGCGCTGTCACATTTCAAATTTCTAGGAAACCCTTTCCTACGTTAATCTCTTCATCTCATAAATGTTCCTAGCTACACTATTAAGGTTTCGTTAGAATATCAATTTATCTCTCCGACTTAAAGCTCAGTGAAGCCGTATTTAAAAATAGAATTTCTATCTCTTTAGACTCCCGCATAATTCTAATTCCTGACAGTAAAGATCAATGAAGCCCTATTTAAAAATAGAATATTAATTTTTCTCTCTGACCTAAAGAACGTTTATCCCTCAGACCTAAGATTAAAGAAGCCATAATGTTTGTTTCTTAATTCCCCTTTCGTGAACCAATACATTCTCCCCCACCGATTATGTAAATCAAGTTCTCAGGTTAGTTTAGCCTAAAGATCAAAGAAACCATAATGTTTCTTAATTCCTCTTTCGTGAATCAATAATTCCCCCGCCGATTATGTAAATCAATTTCTCAGGTTAGGTTCGTCTAAAGATCAAAGAAGCCATGTTTGTTTCTTAATTCCCCCTTCGTGAATCAATACATTCTCCCCCACCGATTATGTAAATCAATTTCTCAGGTTAGGCTAGCCAAACAACAAAGAAGCCATGTTTGTTTCTTAATTCCCCTTCGTGAATCAATACATTCCCCTATCGATTATGTAAATCTCCATCATGTCATTACACGTGGCCAAACAACAACAGATCGATTGACCTTGACCCCCATTAGACTCGATCGATAATCCTTGAATAAATTATGTAAAAAAAAGTTGTAGGTGGCAGCAGGGGTGAGGGGTGGGACCTTTACCCCCCTTTCTACTTACTATATGTTATTAAGTCATCCTAAAAGACATTGTTATCATATTTTCGACCATGCTGAACAAAATGGCTACCTCAAAATTTTGATCGGGTGACTTTGGGGAAAAAATGAGCGTGGGAGGGGGCCTAGTTGCCCTCCATTTTTTTGTCACTTAAAAAGGGCACTATAACTTTTAATTTCCGTTCCAATGACCCCTTCCATGATATCCTAGGACCATTGGGTCAATACGATCACCCCTGAAAAAAAAACAAAAAACAAAAACAAACAAAAAAACAACAAATAAACACGCATCCGTGATCTTTCTTCTGGCAAAAAATGCAAAATTCCACATTTTTGTAGATAGGTGCTTGAAATCTCTACAGTAGGGTTCTCTGATACGCTGAATATGATGGTGGAATTATTATTAAGGTTCTACAACTTATAGGGGATCTTTCCCTCTTTTTTTCTAAAATCAGCCAAATTTTCTCAGGCGCGTAAATTTTTATGGGTAAGATTAAACTTGATGAAACTTATATATTAGAAATCAGCATTAAAATCTGATTCTTTTGATGTATCTATTGGTACCAAAATTCCGTTTTTTTTAGTTTCGGTTACCATTGAGCCGGGTCGCTCTTTACTTACAGTTCGTTACCACGAACAGTTTGATAGACACCCCATACCATAACAATAGAAGTTGTTTTCTTTTCCTGGGTAAATATCACCCGCTAGTTCAGTAATTAGTCTCATATATATGATACAATAATTAGTATATTAATAATTAGTCCCATATACATGAGACAATAATCAGCCTCATATATATGGCGCATAATATTTTCATGCAGCAACTTCCCCTCCCCTTTTTCTCAATAGAGGTTAAATCAGCTGCAGTTCATGGAGAGAAAAATGCTGAATCTCGATTTTAGCCATGGTGCCAATCCACAAAAATGTAAGGAGGAAAGAGGCAAAAGATTTTTGAAATAATTTTTAGTGAAAATCCCAAAAAAATTATATTTTTATTTAATTTAATTTATAACACAACTAGGCAGTAAAAGTTAAAAAAAAAATCAATAAAAGTTTATTAAGCATACTTAACAAAAAAATACAAGTTATAAATCAAGCTTTTTAAGGATTTCCAGTAACAAAGGAGGAAAATAAAGCACAAATTAAATCAACTCCTTAGAGCAAATATTCAACAAAGTCTAAATCTAACAACACATAATTACAACTTAAAGGTGAACTAAACAACACAAAGCAAAAATACCCAAGCGTTTAAGAACCAACAAAACTTTGCAATCGATGGCACACTGAACCTGCTGATCGCTAATCTTAAGTCAGTAACAATGATAAATAAATAAATAAAATCTGAGAAATTCTAGACTTTTTTAGTGTTTGGATTCCTAAGCATTCAGAAATTAACCATACTAATAAGATAATCGATCCTTTTTGCACATTTTAAGCTACAAATAAAGAAAGATGCAACATTTTCTTCACTTTTAAAAATTTGTATCTACTTTTTGTATGCAAAGTATTCAAAAATTAACGAGACGCATAAGAAATTTAACACTTTAGAAATTTAATTCACTGCTACTAATGGTCCAAAATGCGTAGATTACCGGACACGATTTTATTCTCTAGCAGGGCATAAGATGGTATATCAATTCTTTCACCGTGATTGGCAATAATAATCACTGTTCCCTGAAATAGAAATTTACTTTAAATTTCGTTTAAACAAGTTAAATGATTAATTCAACAATCAATTACAACACACGAGTCATCATCTCAGCATTAGTGCACTAATGAAAAGATGCAAAAGAAAAGAGAAACACAAAACATTCAGGTCCACAAGGTAGTTCATCGCCGTTTCTGTTCTATCCTAATTTAAAGCCATCAACCTTGAAGGCTAAGGTACTTTTTTGTGTTTTAATGTCGGGAAAGACTTGAGTGGCCGAGCCACCAACTCGATATATGATTCGTAAAAAAAACGGTTCTTCAATATTGAGGCCCATAGATACTAAAAAAGACTTGCCCTATCTCGTCCATTATAAACGTTTTTAGTTTGTGTGGCCAAACTATTTAGAATTATGGTGGCGGTCTTGATATAACTTGTAGACCTCTGATAATAGATTTCAATAAACAAGAAAAAAATAAAAGCCGATACTGAATTTCTCAGGTATCTTACATCAGGAGACTTAAATCATCAGAAAGTGTGACTTTTTTCTATTAATCGTAGCAGAATTTTCTAATTTAAGTTCTGGAAAGGTCAGGCCCTAAAATATTTTAGCATATCTGCACAAAAAACGTTGGAAATCAGTTCAAAGGAATTATCATTTAATTGATCTGACTATTTTGGAAATTGCTATGCTGTCATCCGCCTTCATTGACAGGTTAGCCGAGAAAAGGTAATTCCATTTCAGTGTCAGTACCAATACTTGCAGATTGGCTTTTAGCTTCCCACTTTTTCAGTTTTCTACTTGAGAATTCAAATAACTGACTGTAGGTAAAATTTTGGACAAGGTTTGATTATTTAGTTAGAATTTTCAATCAATTGATAATCTCCCTTATCATTTCCTGAAAGTTCCAAACTAGTATGCTCAGACATTCCTGAGTTAAAGCCTTTGTTACAGTTCTCTCGAAATTCTCTGAAATGCTCACCTGAATGCCCTTCGTCTTTTTGGAAAGTAAAGGGCAAACATGTATACCTTTCTCAATAACATTTACTATATGTAAAAAATTAACGAATTACCAAACTTACAGCCCTTGTGCTGAGGGCTGTAGAGGAGGGGGGACATCCCTAAAGGTGAAATTACTGAACCTATATAAATATCGTAGTCCCTTTTCTACCGGCACAGAGGGGGTAAAAGCGAGGCAGGGTACCAAGGACCTTGCCAAGAAATTCTTTGAAGATTTTTGGCAACAAGTACTACCAAAAGCTTTGTTTTCACCAATTTTTAATGGCAATGTTCCTCTTTTCCTATTCAAATATTTAAATGCATTTAAACCAACGCATACAATAAAAAATGTCACCGATGCGTCTTTATTTGTTTTTTTTTGTTTTTTCAGGGGTGGTCGCATCGAAATAATGGTCCTAGAAGATCAGGAGAGGGAACTTTTGAAAAGAAAATAAAAAGGTCTAGTCCCCTTTCTAAGTAACTAAAAAGATCGGAGGGCAACTAGCCCCCCACCAGTGCCCCTTTTTCCCCAGTGTTACCTGATCAAAATTTGAGGTCAGTTTGCTCAGCCTTGTTGAAAGATCCAATAATTGTGACTTTAGGGGTAAAATGACTCCCCACTGTTCGTGGGGAGAGGCCTGTAAGTTATGAAATTTGCCCGTTGTTTACTTATGGTATTTGTTATTGGGAAGTATACAGATATTTTTCGGGGGGGCGGGGGATTTGCGCTTTTGATAGGTTTCTGTAGGGGAAATCTTCCGTGGGAAGGCAAATTTCCCGGGGGTGAGCTTTCCAGTGGAAATTTTCAATTGGGGGGATTTGACAGAACTCCTATATGAAATTATTTTTAATTGTCTTACTTTCTCTTTTCCAAATCAATTTGCAAGTGGATATATTACTAGGAACTATTCGGGGGCTATTTTCAGCGTATTTGGATTTCTGGGAAAAGATTTCCACGGAAGGGAAGATTTCTGGAGTGATCGAGGAAACGATTAGAAGTTAATGTCTTTTTCAAATGAAAGTAAGAATTTTTCAGGCTGAACCGTCCGCAAGAAATTTTACGGAATTTTCAGCGAGGATGAAACTCTCTAGGGGGAATTTTGTGGGGGGGGGGGGGGGGGTAATTTTACGGAAGCTTAAATTTCCATGGAGGAGTTTCTCGTGATAAGGGGAATTTTGTATGGAGGCGGAGCCAGATTTAGCGACATTATTTGAAAAACAATCAGAAATTAAAAAGAAAATAAAGTTTTTTATCTGAAAGTAAGAAGCAATATTAAAACTAAAAAAGAACAGATTTTTTTGTATTTTAAGGAATTACCCTCCCCCCTCTTCTTCCCAATACATTGATACTTACGCTAAAGTATGACAGTTGTCCCAATTTTGTAAGAACGGCTACATTTGTAGCCGTAATTAGAATAGGAGGCTTTTTTAAAAGTGCTAAAAACTTTCACATAAAGAGCCAGGTATTGAGGAGGGGACAGCCTCTTCATACACGAAATAATTTATGTTCGTTTTGAGTTTTAGTGTTGCGCCTTACATTTAGTCATTTTTTTTAGTATTATTTAATTCAGTTTCTTAGAACGAGTGTCAAAGGCAAACTCAAGAAAAACACACTTTCAAATTTGATTTTTAATGGAATTTTCAAAGATAAATTTTCTTGGAGGCGTTGTTACCAGAAATTGTGGATGAATACCACGTAATATGACAATCTTTGATTCATTTCTAGTCATGCCGACGGTAAATAAAACCGAACGCATTGCTTCAAAGAAAATGTATTCCGGCATTAGTTTATATACTCCATGCATTAAAAAAAAATGCAAAAAATGAGTGAATTTATGCTTATATTTTGTTTTACTGTGTATTGTGTCGACGTTTCTTTGCGGTCCTTATAATTGAACTTTTTCTATTTAGATTAGGACAAGACCCTGGTAGAGTTTTCTTCAAAATTACTGACTTTTTTTATTATTATTATTTAGTTCCTTATGTATTCATAGTATCCGGCTAATTCACCCCCCCCCCCATCCCACATTTCCGAACATATTCTACATCTTAGAATGAGTGTCCTGGCCAAACCCAAAGAAGAGAAATAAAGGCTAAAGAGAAATAAAGGTGTTTCTTCGATAATAAGTATGATCATAAGTATTCATTTTCTTTTGTATTTCAGGGTTATTCACATCGTTATTCAAGCATATATTTAGAATCTTATAAATTATTAAGTTTATTAATTAAAAATTTAACTCGTACTTCAAAAACATCCTAGATTGATTGATAGAATCCGAGAAACCATGGTTACGTCTCTCATTCCGAAAACAACGCACTGGCTTCCAACTTCTTTTCTGCTCCTAACTGTGATGTCTCTGAAGTCGTAATTTTTCACTAAGACGTGTTTGGTTTTTATTTGCAGGGGAGGCCTCAATATGTTGAATACATTGGCAATATATGGCTTCAATACCGTGAATTTCGGGAGATTTAACGTATTCTGTCAGAAAAACTTTGTCAGGTCAACATTTTTTTCTGTCAGAAAAAATTCAGTTTGGCTCAAACTTGAAATTTGTAGCCTAAAAGAATTCAATTCAAACTGTTTTGAATACTTCAAAACTAAAATTTGGTCATGTCCAAGGTCAACGTCCATTTGAAGAGGAGCCATAATTATTTTTATTCAGAAGTTGAGAAGCAGCTGAAGTGTTGCGACCTTGACCCAGGGTTTGATTATATTGATGACCTGGGATATCACTGATTTTGATTATAAAGCACATCTGGTGAGGAAGATATTCATGAATGTTTGTGTTCCTACACATATGGAAGCCAAATTTAGAATAAAACTTAAACTAATATATTGATAAAAGTTCTGTTTATTAGAATTATTTGACTTGGCTTATGAACTGAAAGTCTGACCAGCTCAACCAGTCTGCGCTGACTTGACTAGCAGTAATAACAGCTCAAACCTGACTCAAGTTGCGCTTAAGTTAATCAATTTTTCAAGGGTTCCATCCCTCTAATTATAATTTAGCAATTAAAAAATAGAGTAAGAAAGAGATAATTAATTAGCAGGCAAAATAATAGCAATAATAAATCTGATGAAAACTACCAGACTTGACAGAGAAATAACACTTATTTCTCTATGAATCACTAGACATTGGTCTAATAATTCAGACTGAATAGACATTATGGAATTATAAACAAGAGAATAAAATATTTGAGTAAGCTTTTCTTTGGTAAAACGCCTTTTCTCCTTTTTCGATTACGGGTGTGGTAAAGAGCTATTGCTATTGAAAGAGCTTAAGAGCTATTATTCTCGCTACATCCCTTCTATAATCCCTTCTTGTTCACACAACTACTCATTAACAAGTCCACAAACCAAAAAACATTCAGTTTATCTGTTCTCCCGCAAAAGTATATTTTTAACTGATTGAAAAGCACTAATTAGTCCATTTGTCAGTTACTTATACAATAAATTGATAAATTACCATTTTTTATCAACATAAAATTAATAAGACATAAATAATGTTGCAATATCCCAGTTAATATTCGATTTGCTATTATTCTACTCACCTTCAGTGAAACATTATGGCCAAATGTAACATCTCCAGACACCGTTAAATGGTCTAATTCCAGGACATCAGGAATTGTCTCAAACCGGTGAAGGAATTCGGCCACCTAAAAATTATTATAACAATAAGAGTTATATAAAACTAAGCATATTTACCCTCACGAAGAGCAATCACAAAGAAGTGTTTTTATAAATGTTTTAGTCTTAAATCTTAATGAACTTAGTCTTAAATTTAATCTAACTATTCTCAATTGACCATCTTCAAGCTTAATTCAACGAACTCGTTATAAGCAGACAATTAAAATGAGCTTACAAGAGGTTAAGAATTTTTTCTTCAATATATATTGGAATGTAGATTCCAAACAAAATAAAGATATAAATAAAATGCAGATATAAAGAGTCAATAGGGTTCTCATAATTTTGATATCATGTCTTAAAAGGAACTAAGATAATCGACAAATTCAACTGACCCCACCCCAACCCCCCCCCCCCCCAAAAAAAAAAGAGAAAAAATTTAAAAGATTTATGCAGAAAGACTATTCAACTGTATGACAGAATATTTACGATTTTTCTAATAAATTTTTTCTAATAAATTATGCAAGATAATTATGAAATACACTCTCATTCAGTGTTAATGGTGCAGTTGTATGACGCGGAAAAAACATGTGTTAAAGAAACTGCACTGTTCAGTAAATGGATTTTACCGCATCATTTTTGTTTTTGATTCCCATTTACACTAGCACCCTAAAGGCTAGATGCAACAATGAAATGAAACTAAATCCGAAAATTAAGGAAAACATGGAGAGGACCAGAGTAAAAACTGAATTTTTTGCGATCTAAATTTTTCAATGGAATACAAAAGCACTAACGTCACGAGCTGTAAAGCTTTACTCAAATTTATTAAAAACCTAATACTTAAGAAATTTTCCGGGTTTTCGTTAAAACCGTTCGAACACCTTAACTTAATCACATTATTTTGCTTTCCCTATATGATGCAGGATACGGAACCGCAGGCAAATTGCATAAGAAATTTTGAATAGGATTACAAAGCTCACAGCTAATATAGAGATGTAACTTCAATTTTTCGATTATACTAATAACTCTCCGCATTTTTAGCACACAAAACGATTATTGGTCACACCTTAGTTTATAATTGAAAAATGACCGTAGCTCAAAGCCAATTATTAATCTGAAAACTGTTCCGTGATCTATACAACAAGTAACTCAAGCAAGTATTTATCGAGGATACTTTTAAAATCAGAGCCACCAGAGTTTGAATTCTTACGTAATATTTTTTCTGTTTGAAGCCTAAAAGCAGGCGAGTATTTCTAAATATAGATCGTAGGAATTAAATGGCATGCCCTGCAACATGCTCAATTAAACTTCTAAATAATTTTCTTCGTAATAGATCCAAGAATAGAGCTAAGATTTTAGCGATTTGTGTTCCAAGGACATATTTAGCAGTTCGCTACTGAACCTACTTATTTGTATTGTTCAGTTTGCTTGACAAAAACGGAAAAGGATACCTTTGCAAAATGATTATCTCCCAGCTTAACCAGCGGAATTGATGGGATACTTCTGAGGGGATTCATTTTGAGACTTCCATTTTTGAAATGATACAAATTGCTCTTCACAAGTAGTAGATCTTGTGTCTTCTTCACGGGCAAGAAACGGGAACGAGGAACATTCAATCCTGCAAAACACAATTTTACTGAACATCACAGATGAATGACAAAAACGTCCAAAGATTCTACTTTTTGTAGCAAAATATTATTGAAAATATACTGAAATGAGGAGAGAGCATGGACACCTACACCTATAACATACTTCAATTAAGTACATCCTAATGTTCCACAGTCTAAAAATGCGCTAGGGGGATTTATGGCCTTTATTGTTTCTTAAAACAAGATTAGTAGCAAGATCAGGTATCTTTAGATCTAACTTACCTAGAATAATAAATATCGTTTTAAAGGTTTGTTATACCGAGGAAGTGAGAATTACCAGCTTTAACTATTTCCGTAAAATAATTAAGCGTACAACAGAAAAATTTTATGGTCAAAATTTCTTTCTAAACGTTGTGGTTTCTTCTATACGATTAATGGGCAAGAATACTAAGGTAAATCAAACTATTTTGTACGAGATAGCACTAGATTTTAGTTTTTTTCCGAAAAATTTTTCAAGAAAAGTAAAGGACTTCATTAAGCCAAAAATGAGCAGAAATAAACTTAAATAATCTACCAAGCTTAAAACTACCACAAATCACTAAATAAAGAAACCCCAAACGAATAGAAATTACAATAAATAATCAAGTCAAAGTCAAAACAGGCAGAAATTATCATGAGGAGGGCTGACCTCCCCCATGACTTCTCAAGACCAGAACATAAGTTTCATTTTACTGATTTTTTTTTTTAATATCCTTTTTTAGCTTTGATAAATCAGAAATTGTTAAGACTTTAAGGAATAAATATCAGCATATGTTTATTAAGCTGACAAGGCACATTCATTGGGTTTTTTTCCAGTTTCTAGGTTTAGCATCCAGTATCAAATTTTTTTAAATCAGTACTATATTTTTTGCATTATGTACCCTGAATTTTTCTATGTTTGAATGGTCTATATCATACAGATGTCGGGCCTACTTAGAACTTTGTAGCGCTATCGATATTAATTTTACTCTTTTGTCCTTAATTTACAGCCCGAAGCTATCACGAAAGAAAGTACAGCCAAAAAGTATCGGAGAAAAAAAAAAGAAAAATAATAATATTTTTACGGGAATATTGGCCGGATAAGGACAATGATAAAAAAAAATACAAGGCACATATAAACACTGCTATTTTTCGATTAATATTTCGAGCATAAGTGGCCTAAGATATATAGCCTATTCATCTACTGAGTAATAGCCTGAACGAAAAAAAATTACTGAATACAAAATAGAGAATATTTAACATGTTAACTAGTCTATGCAGTTGCAGTCAATAAAGAGCAATTCATGCACAACAGAGCTGAAATTTAAAAAAGGGGCCATGAAAGAACTATTCGAAAGACAAATGTTTCCCCTTAGTACTACTTAGAAATAGTAATTTACATCTAGTTTTAACTAAATAGTAATTGGAAGTTATAACGTAGCTTCAAAAATCTTTTCATGAAAGTTGTCTGCTAAAAGCAAGCTTATTCCAAACATACTTTGCAAAAAAAAAGATCAAGAGAATTAAGTAATGAAATGACCATAAATTAACTAATGACTAATGAAATGACCATGAATAGCCTCTCCACTTATCATATTTAAACCTAAGATCGCTTGATAAATACGCATTGATCATCAAATAATCATCATAGTTATTACAAAATAGCTTCAAAGCAAGTCTAAAGCCCAGCATCCTTTTTTAACTTTGTAATTTCAACAACTGTATTTTATACCATTTGTCTGGGGGTTCAATTTTAAAAAAATTGCTAAATCTATCCATTTTAGTAATTAATAAAAATAATATTTAGATAAATATTAAGTAGAATAAGTAGCGTCTGTATTAAAAGTCTAAAATGTAGTAAAAGCAGGACATTAGCTTCACGCAACGCTTATCCAAGCGCAAATACTTTGTTATGAGCACAGCATGTTTTAGGACAATGTCAAAGCAGAAGGGACGGTACTTATCTCTTATAGCCACCACACCCAAGAAGTGAAGTTAGGTTAACCCGGATGAAATAATTCTTGCTTCATAATATGTAGAATAATTGTAGGAAACACATTTTGCATGCAGACCAACACTTTACCCCCTGTCCCCCTTAATGTGATAACATAGAGCCCATTTTATATATTTTCCAGCTATTCTCGCAATGCGTTTCAACCTGTGTACCTATAAATTAAATCAAATATTACGAAACAAAACTGGAAAACAAGTTGCATGTGGGAAAAAGATTGAAAATATATAATTTGGGCTAAATATTTGCATATTGTGGGGAAGGGTTTGGGGGTAAAGTAAAGCGGATCTGCATAAAAAATGTCTTAGCTACATTTAATCTGCATATTATGAAGTAAGAATTGTTTCATATGGATTAACCCTACTTCACTTCAGGGGTGTGTTGGCTGTAAGAGATAAGTACCGAAGGAATATAACAGAATATAATGTCAAAAAACTTACCAATGCAATTATCAAATGATTTCATAGCAGCACCAACTGCTGTCTCAAGCTGTAAAACATTAACTCCATTTTTAAGTGTTTTCGGGTTAACAATAACCTCAATTTCGAGGGTGTTTTCATCGATAGATCGCTCAATGGCATCCAGACGAATCCACAGGTTATTCGTGTTGAAGATTTCGAATGTTGTAATTGATTTAAACTCTTCAACATGCTCCTTTGGCACCTGAGCAATCTCAAGCAAACGGAGCTTCCCTTCATACTGAATGAGGGTGCCACCCTGTTCAAATAAATATCCACATGTCAAATCAATGGTACCATTGAACAAATAATCGCTTCATACAAAAACAGCCTTTTTAGAAACAGGTTTAACCAAAAAATCCTGAAAAAACATCTTAAATTGTTTCTCTGGTGTTAATTTTATAGGTACCAATAAATATTGACTCAAAAATGAAGCATAATCTCTTTTTTCAATATTATTGAAACCAGAAGTCCAGATGACATTTGCATCTGCAAGATCGAAAACTAATCTTCTTTTTAATAATATTTAGAGTTCAAAAGAAGAAAAAGTGAAGAAAAAATAATATGATTATTATTACAATAGCTTCAAGCCTATCAAGAAAGTAAAATTTTTGAAAATAAAAAGTCGATTGTATTGGTCATATACAAAATATTGAAAAAAATCGAAAGTAGTACGCATTGCTTCAAGATCAATGCAGTAGAGACAATGCAGTCGCCAATCAACAGTCAAACTGATGAATAAAATATTGCTCTAAGGAAATAAAATATATTTTTCTTGCCAAAGTAAAATTCTCTTGGAGTGAAATTTTACAGGCATCTGATTTAGCAGTTAGTTTTATAGTAGTTTTTGCAAGAAGGAAGAAGGAGGCAGAGAAGGTTTGGTCGCAGGTAGTGTAGTCCAGAGTGAGTTTATGTTTTTTTTATTTCCAAGGTATTCAGGTCGATCTGCATTATATCATCTTCATAAGCAGCAACGTTTGAACCGAAAAATATTTTATAGTCGTTTTTAGATTCCCTCAATTGTAGATGTCTAATCTTTGGTGAGACATGGGTTTAGAAATCTTTGTTGACGATAGTCAAATTGAGATACCTTATCTGACAAGGTCCTCATATATTAATATATTTAATCTTAAGTAATTGAAACGAATTGATGTGATGCAGGATCTCAGATTAAATTTTTTAAAATAAAAAATTTGGAAAATTGAAAAGAAGGCAAGAAATCGCACTGGAATCGTAGAATGAAAACAGAAATCGCAAATTGAGGAGATTGCAAGAAATTGCACTGGAATCGTAGAAACTACAGTTGCAGCTAACACAAATTTGTATCTTATTAATGCGTTATACATTTCGCACCAAAAAATGTGAAGATCGAACTTTCAATACATATTCTCCTAAATAAATTGGCCTATCTGGATGCAAATCGAACATACCCGACGGACTCTATCGATAAAGTACGTCATTGAATTATAGCAACACGTTAAGAAGCCAAACATCAATTTTACGGGAAAATATTTTTTTCATGAAAAGAACTTGGATGGTTTTCAAACATTAACCCAAGTGATAAGAATTTTAATTATGAAACTTTAGAAACCGTGGAATATTGTAAACGTAAAGCCTTACCGAATAACCGATTAAAAACTAAAACCTTTGTGTCTACTTAACACTCGTAGAAATACCGTAGACATTATCAAAGAGAAAAGGCATACCTTAACGTCTGCTCAGGTTTTGTCAGTGATTTCCATAAGAAACTCGACGGGGGATCCATTTCGATGGTTCATCAGCATGTTCAGAATGTTGGATATAAAATCCACGGTTGACCTCCAAGGTTGTCAATGTTGGATATAAAACAATATTCATATCCTTTACTCAGGAGATTTTCAAGCAATCGTGACTTAGCTAATGAGGCATAAAATTCACCGTGACCAGGTGGGTACCAACTATAAATAAATGATTTGATATAAAGCAACCAATTATATAAACGATATTTTATTTAATGAGAATCTTCAAACTTTAACCTGGTAAACTTTGAAACACATCTGGCAGATTCTAATAATGGCACTGCTCTAAACACATGGTCAGAGTTGAACCCGAATCAAATTTGACAATTCAAGATGATCATAATGGTTCTTTAAACGGCAACTCAATTCTGGCACTTGCAGAAAATTAGCTGAAACAGGTGTGGTTTAAATTTTGAGTAGAAAATTCACTGATTCAGCCAAAATATATGCTGACATATTTTTACAATAAAAGGAGCTATTACTTCTAAACAGAAAATACGCATAGGATGCAATCTTATGGAGAGTTTCAATGTTTGAACTGAATTTCCATCAGAAAGATTTAGCTATGATCTTCGGATAGCTGACTTAGTTGATTTTATTTTCGGCCTACTACTCAAGAGTAAATTCTGGAGTCTCTCTGAGCTTGGAAGGGTGACAGGGAGCAGTGACTCAAACATAGAAAAAGCTGTTTGGAGGAATCCCTTGCATTTAGCAATGTAAGCTTTGCTAGTTGAATATTTAACCATAATACTAAAATTTACAAATTGAATAAAACAAAATCTTAATTAACTTGACAATGCCTTCATGCACTTGTTAACGGAAAATCCTACCCCAATGAGGAACAATTGAGCGAAAGATTATATTTTTTTAAAGCAAGAAAAAACTATTAATGCTTCAACTTTTACGAAATGCTAAGACACTTTATGCCGATTCACTAACGAACACTCCCCCTCAATCCAACTCTATTTTGAAGATTCAAATCTCAACTTTTATCCCACCTTGGTGGATCGCTCAGCCTCAAAGCAATTTAACTGATAGATCACTATATGGCATAAATTATAAGATGCGTTGTTTCGGAATTATCCTGCATAATTGCGATTCAGTGCCATCTCCACTCTAATGAGTAGTTGTGATCCCGTAGGAATTTTCCTCCTGTGAAAGGAGGTAGCATAATGCATAATGCACATAAAAGTAAAGAAGATTCAAGAAAAAAAACTCACTCATAAAAATCGTTCTGTTTCTTCAAAATTTTCTCTCTTTAATGATTGCAAATCATATCAACATTTAAGGGATATCCATTATGTTTGTGTTTTTGCAATAACATTTTTATAATAAAAAAAAATAATATATGAATAAATTACTATAGTAAATAAATTAATATACTAGAATAGTAAAAGACCTATTAATTAATAGGCAATAAATCAGTATTATCATAAAGTAACATGAAAAATAAAGTAAATAATAAATAAAAATATTTACGCTTCCTGGTCATCTTCGATAGAGTGATTCCTTGCAATTGGGGTTTGGGATTCTTTGTGAATCCTCGGATAACACGACTGGTTGAAAGTTTCTATCCGTATATCCAAATTTGTATATTTTCTTATGACTTTATTTGTGTCTTCATCCATGTTGAACGAATTCATAAGCACTAACGGAACATTAGTACTGTACTTCTTGTTTAAATGCTAAAAAAAAAAATGATAAAATGTTAAAAATTATATTATTTGTAACATATTGTAAGTCACAAATATGGTTCGGTTTCAAATAATGACTGAAATAAATAAATGAAAACCCTTCAAGTAGATATAAAAAAGGAAGTATACAAAAACTGAAACTTTACGAACGCAATATCTAACATTTCGTGGTAACTAACTGTAATTAAGGAGCGATGCTGCTCAATAGTAACCGAAACTCTAAAAAACATAGTTTTGATATCAATAGACATGTATCAAAAGAATCAGCTTATTATGTTGATTCCAATTATAGGATTCATTAATTTTAGTGTTACCCATTAAAAGCTACGAGCCTGAAAATTTGCCTGATTTTACAAAGGAAGGAAACAACCCCTAGAAGTCAAGGAAACTTAATGAAAATCACACCTTCAGATTCAGCGCATCGAGAACCCTATTATGAAAGTTTCAAGCTCACATCCTTCTAGGATATCAGGAAAGAGTACATTCTAACGAAAATTAAAACGAAAAGGTTCTAGTGCTTTTTTCAAGTGACCGAAAAGATTGGATGGTGGTTAGCCCCCTTCCCATTCTCATTTTTCCCTGAACTAGTCTGATAAAAATTATGAGATCCCCATTTTTTTTAATATAGTGGAAAAGCCCAATAACAGTAACTATAGGGATAACATGACCCTCCACAGCCTTTGGAGAAAGGTCTGTAAGTCATGAATTTTTTCCATCGTTCACGTATAGTATAAGTATTTGTACTTATGTTTTCTCGTCAGGCCTCTTTTTATTTTGGCTACTCTGTATAACATTTTCTTGCAACTGTATAGCCTTATATCCTCTCTGCATGCCCTCGGTTTACGAAAATATCAAAGAGTCTGACTTTTGTATAGGTGTAGGTTTTAATCACTATATGTAAATAATATACCATAACACCACGGCTCAGTGATTTTTAACTACTACATTATCGGTGCGTTCAAACAGCTCCTCTCATTTAATCTGCCATCAGTGGGCCAGTGTGTATTACCCTGGAACACGTATTTTGGCAAAAACTTTCTCAAAATGCCTTCGAAACCAACTCGAGACTTCGAGACCTACTTGTAATGTCTAAAGGCATCTAATGATAACATTGCACTATTAATTACCGATTTTTATATATGTATTGGAATAAATTAATTTAAAATTAGATTCTTTAAAATTAAGTAGATTCCATAAAGCTGAAGCCAAGTTTCGCGTTCAAGAGAAATCTGACTTGTCTACCCGTAAAAAAATCTTGTGTCACTTATGTTTATACTTATTTAAATGTTCTCCGGAGCACTTGCATCTCGGCCCGGCTTTGTATAATGGTTGAGATAGGGAATGATCATACTGTATTATATTTATATACAGTGGTTTTAGTCCACATGCATTAGCCTAAATCATAAATTGGTATCATATGCTGGCTCGGTAGGTGCCCCCCGCTCCCTGTGTAGCTGCTTGCTCAAGCATATACAAAAAATCAGTGCTAAAAATCCTCAACAGATGATTGGCATTGTGTAATGAAACTCTACAACGTACAATCATCGCATTCTATTCTATATTATTTTAAAGGAATTAACTAATTTGGCAATTCAACGAATTAATTTATAAGATAAGGATTCACCTAACCTCAATTTGCTGAACGGTCAAATCCAAAAATAATAAATCATTGCGGACTGCAATGACAGATTTAGGACCTTGACAGCCAATGGACGTGCCCAGGCCGCCATTCAACTTTACGACGACTAGTTTCCTCAACATGTCTCTAAGTTGGTCTTCTTTGGGAGCTTTCAAATTTGTGTAGTCCCTTACCTTCATAAAATAAATATATACTAGTTACAAAGAAATTATTTTGATGCAGTACAAGAACACGCAGGCTAGTTAAAACACACGCATCTATAGAACATCCAAAATACCAGACTAAGCAAATTTAATTGAGATAAAAAAAAATAACCAACCACAATTGTGACAGGTTCACCATAGGTTTTCTTTGGAAGGGGAGCAGAACTTACAAGTATGTTATAACACTCCAAATATGTTAATTATTTGGAAAATATATGGAATTACCGAGAAAATCGTAAGAATCTAGATAAGTTTGGGGTAGAGACACTTGCCTTCAGATAACCCCACTCAACGTCTACGTACAGGTCAGCTGTGACAGTAGCCCAGAACTAACTTATATCTGACACTGGAAGAATTGTAGAAAAAAATGACAAACTATTCGTTATGAAAGATGTTGGTGGCGATGATAGCTTAGCCCGGAGATAATTTATTTTGAGACTGGATGAATTTTGAGGGAAGATAATAAGGACGAACTTTGGAGGGCTCCAATTTTTTCTATTCTACAATAGAGTATTGCATAAAAAGTCCAAAGAGATATTGTTAAGCCAAAAATGCCAAAAATACCTTTTAGTGCTGTTGCATACCACCAAGGTCACCAAAATTATATAAAAATAGCCAAAAATCGAACAAAAATATAGGAGGCTTTGAAATAATCATAATATCATGAGACTTTCGAGAAGGGTCAGAGCAGACGCCCCCACCCCAATTGCCTGATTAAGGCAATTTTTCGTTCCAATATATTCGAAGACCACAGTTAGACCTACAAGTGCTCTGCATTTTTTTTTTCCAGATATTTAAATGAAGAATTCTAAGAATTGGTCAGGAGCCTTCATTTTTCTGCCAAAAAAAGTCGCTGAACCTATATTTCCAGAAATGTAGATTGCTAGATTATTTTTTAATATTTTTCTTTTAATCTTTTCTTTGAAGAGGGGAAAATATTTGGTTTTGTAATAAAACAGGCGAAGAAGGTTAAGATGTTGAAGCACGTAAAAAAAGAAGGTCTTACCGAAGCCTCAGGTAACTTTTAAATTTTTTTCCATTGAAGTTTTGCTCCTTCATCTTCCAAAAATTTTGAATATAGACTTTAAAAACCGTCAAATTTTTTCACTCTGAGCAAAAATGATACAGTATTGGTTAATTTTACATAAATCGAGACAATATATCCAATAAGAGCGTACCTATTGCGCTAGTTTCTTTATACAGATCGACAAACTAATAAGTATGAAAGTGACAAAAACGACATAAATGACAAAAATTTGACTAATCATGGAAGAAATAGATATATCTATCTATCTATCATGGAAGAAATATTGGCTATATCTTTCTTAGCAGCCTTAGAGGGAAACTAGCTTACCCCTTTCACATTACTGGGATCCCAAAAGAAAGAAAATTCAAGGGAAATTTCTTCCTGTAAATTCCCCTGCCAAAGTCCCTCTCCATTGAAAGTCCCCCAATGTATTCAATATGATTTTGTTTTTAAATCTTCATATTAGTATTTAGCCTTATAGTATTTAGCTTTAAATTAGTATTTAGTATTATATTATTATTTAACATAAAAATAAATTAGTATACGAAAAAATTTCCCTTTTGCTGCGTCTCAAGAAAATAATATTCGAAGAACAGTTTCATTTGTCGTTGCACTTTGGTTTGGAACTACCTTCCTGAGGAAATTGTCCATAAAAGTTTCTCTGTCGGCTTCTCCAAAAGATGACTGTTTATTCAAAACTTCGCGATGGAGTTGTGCAAAAGATGAGATAAATTAGAAACTTAAAAGTACTAGGCACTGCAAATTTAGGAATAAAAAAAAAATTGTGCAGAATTCTATGTTACTTATATTTCACCTTTCAGCAGTCAAAAGTACAGTGATGATGAATACTCTCCTTTCTCTATTCCGCTAGGCCGCATACAAATAGCCCTCTGCGCTGGCTTTCAACTTCTTATGTATATATTTCAGTTTTATAACCCTGTTCTTTTACAGTTTTATGGATATGCTACAACACAGAGGCAAAACAGCCCTAACACATTCCTCCTGCATTTTCAATTAATACAGCACTTTTATAAGCCTATTTCTGCTTTAGTATGGTATTTTAATAATGAAGAATCTAGAGGCTATGACCATCCCCCCCCTGGCCTGGGTGAGACATACTTTTGTGAATTTACATTTAAATGAATTTGTTGAAAAATCAAAAAAAAAAAGAAAAGAATCTAGACAGCCACCACTCGGTTGGGTTAAAAGAGGACATTAAATTGAAAATCATATTTCTTTTCATGTTCCAATTGTCTATTCAGGAACTGTAAACAAATTAATTCAAACTATTTTGCAAGCTCATTGTTCAGAGTAACTGATTTCCAGAGAGAAATTATGTTTTTTGAGGAGGTTACTCCCCCACAACCATTAGGGCAAGCGTTTTAAGTTACGCCCTGGGGGTATGTAAGAACGATGTTGGCACAATGTATTATTTATTATTTTTTCCTTTAGGCCAGGGTACTTCATATCGAAGAAGTTGTTGTAGAAACTTCGAAAGGGCCTATTCAATTAGAGATTGGAGTGGCTTGTGCCCTTTTAAATAGTCGAAAATTATTGGAAGGCAACTAACACCCCTTCCACGCCCACCATTTCCCGAAACACATCCAATCAAAATTGTGAGATAGCCATTTTGTTTAACGTAGTTGAAAGTTCTGGAAATTAGGTTTTATAGGATGACAACCACCCTTACAGCCCCTAGGGTAAGGGTTGTAATTTATGCCCTGGGGGCATATACGGTGTTTATAGAAAGCATTGTCGTCAATATCACAACTTAAGTCATCTAAGCTGGCCATGTCCCAAAAACAGTCATTTAGGAACCCCCTTTCCCACTCCAAATTATCAACAACAACTAAAGTATCCGCATCTCTAAACTCCACTGGCGGTGCAATGGTTGGTGCAGGTTCACTGCAAATAAGTGGTTCTTGAGCTGATGGCGGTAATTCACTAATCTTAATCTATAAAAAACAGGGGTTATTTTCCATGTGAAACATCCACTATTTTAGAAAGTCAATTTTTCACCCCCTCAAAACTTAAATTCTCTCCTAGCATTATATTGGCTAAATACTTGTCCACTTCAGCCATGCAAAGTAGTCAAATAGAGCTTAATCAATTTTATATTTCACCATTTTTTTTATGATATTAATTTCACTGAAAAAAATGAGCAGAAAAAAGCCCGATACATATTTACTAGTTGGTATGCACACATACACAACGTGAAGTTTGGCTAATGCCGATAAAATAAATGGAAGTATGATAAAAAAAATATCTATCATATAGCTGCCAATACCTCAGTAAGAAGCGATAACCTTTTTCTCGTGAAGCATTTCAATATAGTTCTACTCACATATTTACCAGGTACTAAATACGTACCTAAAGTCATGATTTTTATGATATTAGTTTCACTGAAAATAATTGAGCAGAAAAAAGCCCGATACATATTTACTAGTTGGTAGGCACACACACACAACATGAAGTTTGGCTAATAGCAATAAAATAAATAGAAGTACGATAAAAAAAAATATCTGTCAAGGAGTTGCCAATACCTCAGTAAGAAGCGATAACCTACTTCTGGTGAAGAATTTCAATACAGTTCTACTTACGTGTTTACCAGGTACTAGGTTTTTTTTCCACCCCCCCCCCTCTCTTTTCTCCAATATCCCTACTCTTTTTTTCCTATCCCCCTCTTCTTCTTCTCTAATAATAGCCCATGAGTTGCAACACACGCACATACACACCTTCAAGTCTCATAGTTTTTAAGATATCGCTGACAATAATGGCAATTTTTTAACTAGGATTAACCCTATAGCGTATTTAGAATGTAATGAGGACTAATAGATGTGAAGATAATTGCTTCCTGTTAGTTAAATGAGAATATGCTTTTGCGAAATTGTGAGCGCATTATAAACTTGAAAACTATCTGATAAATGGACTTATTTTAGAAATTGCAGGTAGGTCGTGGGGCGACATCCAATTTCGCTCGCTTTTGCTCGATGGTTTGATCGTCAAAGTCCTGGGATAAAAATTAATTTCAGTTTTTCACTAGGTAACTTATAAGCATATAGGCCTAAATTTCAATCTACTTAAACACATTGAAAAAAGAACGACAGTCCTAGATGGAGGCTAAACCAAATATATTTTTAATACGATGCATGAAAAATAAAATAACATAATTTGGATTATTTAGTTAATCTATTATTTATTCAGAATATTAATGGGAAACACTGCCCCCTCAACTTCACAATATCAAACCTCAAAACATGATAATAACAGATCTTTTTCAATTTTGTATGTCACGGTTTTAAAACTTATAGGCTTAAATTGCAATCTACTTAAACTCATGGAAAAAAGAACGACAGTCCTAGATGGAGGCTAAAGCAGATATATTTTTAGTACGATGCATGAAAAAAATTAAATAATTTTGATTATTTAGTTCATCTATCATTTATTCAGAATATTAATGGGGAGCGCTGTCCCCTCAACATCATAATACCAAACCTCAAAACATGATAATCACAGATTTTTTTTCAGTTATGTATGTCATGGTTTTAAAACTTATAGGCTTAAATTGCAATCTACTTAAACTCATAGAAAAAAGAACGACAATCCTAGATGGAGGCTAAACCAGATATATTTTTAGTACGATGCATGAAAAAAATAAAATAATTTTGATTATTTAGTTCATCTATTATTTATTCAGAATATTAATGGGGGGCGCCCCTTTCCCTCAACTCCTCTTTTTTTTCTTCAATAATTACCCCCTTGAGTAAATATACACGTGCGCATACAAGTAGCTGATAGCATGCGAATTTTATAGTAGATATGTAGCCCACTGTCAATCCGAAAGACATATGGCAAATAGCTATAGGAAAAAGATCACGTTTTTTTATGATAATTCAGGAATAATGTATATTAACTTACCCTCAAGATTCTTTTAGAGTTCATCATTGGAAAATGAATAAATCTAACTAGAAAAGGCTTATTTCAAGTTCTTTTATTCAACTAATCCAGAAAGACTAATTGCGTATTTATTTATAGTGAAAAACCCAGTATTTTTATAGGTGAAAACCAGTACTTTCACAAAGAGTCCATCTTTGAATATACGATATGAGGAAGTCAAGTTTTGACTATTGAACCTAGAAAAAAACATGTTCTAGTAATAGATAATGAAGCTGCTAAGCAGTATTTTGCAATTGCTTGTCGGATATAAAGATGACTGCCCATGGTAAGGTGTGTACCGGTCAAACTTCACTGTATATTCATGTGTAATTCCTTACACATCTCTGTTTGGGCTAGAAAATGCGTGTTGCCTCAGAAACCTGTCTGGTAACCCATGTACCGTCTGTAGTAATAGGTGACTCACCGTGGTAAGGTGTGTACCGTTCAAACTGCACACATATCCATGTCTCAGGCTTGTAGGTTTCCTTGTGCAGTTGATATCAATAGTATCAATACTACTGTCCAATTCGATTGGACTAGTAATTAGATACAACGAAATGCAATAAAAAAATTCCCTAAAGAAGTTTTTGATACAAAATGCTGTAAAATATCGAATACTGAGAACGCTGTAAAAATCTTCGACCATAAAATGCCGTTTGAATACAGAGCACTACTTCAGATGTAAGGCATTTATCAAAACAATAATAATTAAGAAAACAAAAATATTAAGTGAAAACAGTTCTGGAATTTCTCACCTACCCAGTTAAAACGATCAGTTTACATTTTCACTGTTTTTGGTACACTTCAGCAGTTGAACGGCAAACGAAAACCTATTAATTTGTGGTCCTATGTATGCTTCAGACATAAGGCTTGTCAAACAGTTCGTAGTAACGAACTGTAAATAAGGAGCGACCCGGCTCAATAGTAACCGAAACTCTAAAAAACTAAATTTTGATACCAATAGATACATCAAAAGAATTAAAATTTAATGCTGATTTCAAGTATATAAGTTTCATCAAGTTTAGTTACGCGCTTGAGAAAATTTGCCTGATTTTCGGAAAAGGAAAGAAACACCCCCTAAAAATTACAGAACCTTAATGAAAATCATACCATCAGATTCAGCGTATCAGAGAACCCTACTGTAGAGGTTTTAAGCTCCTAAGTGCAAAAATGTGGAATTTTGTAATTTTTGCCAGAAGAAAGATCACGGATGCGTGTTTATTTGTTTTTTGTTGCTTTTTTTCCCAGGGGCGATCATATCGACCCAGAACCAACCATAGTCCCAGATCAAGATAATTCCATTGTTTTTGTCTGTAATAATTTTTAAGCCCTAGATTTTGAATTCTACTGTACACAATGTATAATGAAAAGGAAGGCAGTCTGTAAGAAAGTAGCTGCTGCAATTTTGTATCCTATGTATACAGGCGATGTCATTTCAGTGAAATTTGTAAAGTTCGGTCGATTTAATGATCAAATTGAACTTAAAAATATCGTTGTCGAAAGCAACAAGGCCTTCAAGAATCCGAAGCCTTTCCATTTTCAAAATTGAAATTTGAGACAATTTTAAATCGGTGACCGGCGTTTACCCCCCCCGCAGAGAATACACCCCCCCCCCCGGATAAACCCCCCCCCGGGGAATAACCCCCCCCCCCGAACACAGTAAACGTTTACCGGCGAACACAGTAAAATAACATAAATGAATATAGT
>JAQQPU010012942.1:0-10822 GCA_029168905.1 Artemia sp. Kazakhstan ARC1039
AAAGACCTAATTTCCAAAACATTTAACTACGTTGAACAAAATGGCTATCTAAGAATCTTTATTGGATGCGTTTGGGGAAAAGGTGGGTGTGAGAGGGGGGTTAGTTGCCGTCCAATCACTTTCGAGTACTAAAAAAGGCACTAGCCCTTTGAATTTCCAATCAAATGAGCCCTTTTTCAAGTTTCTACGACATAACTTTCAATAAAAACCATATATGCCCCCAGGGCATAACTTACAACCCTTGCCCTGAGGGCTGTGGGGGAGTGTCATCCTCAAAGATATAATTTCCGGACCTTTCAGCTACTTTGAACAAAATGGCTATCTAAAAACTTTGATTGGATGTGCTTGGATAAATGGTGGGCGTGGAAGTGGTGTTAGTTGCCTTCCAAACACTTTCGACTATTAAAAAGGGCACTAGCGATTTCAATTTCCAATCGCATGAGCCCTTTGTGAAGTTTCTACGACAACGCTTTCTATAAAAACATTATATGCCCTGAGGGCATAACTTACAACCCTTGCCCTGAGGGCTGTGGGGTATGTCATCCTCAAAGACCTATTTTCCAGAACTTTCAACTACGTTGAACAAAATGGCTATCTCAAAATTTTAATTGTCTGTGTTTGGCGAATAGGTGGGCGTGAGAGGGGGGTTAGTTGTCCTCCAATCATTTTTGACTATTAAAAAGGGCAGTAGCCCTTTGAATTTCCAATCGAATGAGCCCTTTTTGAAGATTCTATGACAAAACTTTCTATAAAAACCTTATATGCCACCAGGGCATAACTTACAACCCTTTCAATGAGGGCTGTGGGGGAGTGTCCTCCTGAAAAACATAATTTCTATCTGGAAATCAACTACGCTGAACAAAATGGTTATCTCAAAATTTTGATTGAATGTGTTTGGGGAAATGGTGGGCGTGGAAGGGATGTTAGTTGCCTTCCAATCACTTTTAACTATTAAAAAGGGCACAAGCCACTCCAATTTCCAATCAAATGAGCCCTTTTCGATGTTTCTACGACAACTCCTTTGATACGAAGTGCCATGGTCTTAAAAAAAAAAAAAAAAAAAAAAAAAAAAAGCCAACATCATTCTTGACTTAAGCAGCGCGATTGACCTGCCTATGATGGTAAAGCATTTATAAATAAGGTATTCGAAGAATATCGTGGCTAGTCGAAACTGATTTTAATTAGAAAATTTTACATTGTAGCGAAGAGGATAGAAACGAGTGAATGATAATCTAAATTCCATAGTTGATGAGTAGATACAGAAATATTTTGAAAGGATCCAAAATTTTTGCATGTTCCATTAAATCTTAGATTTTGCATTATATTTGCTTACCAATAGTCTCAGAAAATAATTCGGCGCTTCAAATTTCCGGCGGCGCGCCGCCACCGACCGTATTAGCGGCGGCATCGGCGCGCTGAAGCCTTTACGGCGGCGGTGTACTGAAAGATTTTCGGCGGCGTGCCACCGGTCTTCGGCACAGCTTCGGGGACTAATAACCACTCACCCTGGATTATCCCGGGTATCCAGGCTGGATACAATTTTGCTTGAAATAATAGCAGCCAACCCTAACCTGCCTTCCACGAAACTTACGTGTGATGTTCTGCATCACAGGTAGTTGCTTCAAGTGGATAAAAAATGTACTAGACCATATACTCACACAATAAACCAAATACAGGTGGACTAAAGAGAAATAAATTAATCTCATCACATAATTCGGGATTATGTTCTTTAACTTTCTCATTATTCCAACATTTCTTGCAATTTTACTACTAATAAAAGATATATGATTTTTAAAACTAAGGCATTCATCAACAATAACACCAAGATATCTAATATTATTGGTACACTTGACTACATAATTATCTATTTATATATCAGTGATCCAAGGATAATAATTAGAAGACCTACCATACATAAGAAACTCTGATTTATTATGATTTAATAAAAGTTTATTTACTCTCATCCACTGATCTATGCATAGTATACCCCTTTGCATTATTTCCATTTAATTGAGCTGAAGCCTTTGCCGCCTCAGTAGAATGGGCATCATCAGTAAAACTGGGAAGGATAACCTTAGAATTAGTACATAAACCCTAAAAAGCTCAATTTATCATTTATCAAACTTACCACAGAAAAGCTCAAGTCATTTATATATACTAGGAATAAAAGGGGGCCTAAAACAGAACCCTGGGGACCATCAAATTCAACTACTCTTTCAGTCGACTTAACTCCAGACATTTCTACATACTGTGCCAACCACTCAAAAAGGATTCAAATAGCTTCAATGCCTTTCCTCTTGTTCCACACTAAAATTATATGGGCAACAGTGTCGAACGCTATTACAATATCTAAGAAAATAACTTTAAAACCCTGGTCTAGAGCATTATTTACAAACGTAGTCAACATTAAAACTACCTGTTCCATAGACATCCCTTTACGAAAACCAAATTGATTAGGATGAAAAAACAATCTATTTTCCAAAAACGCTGATATTCTAATATTTATAAGTCTAATAACCTCGCTATAGCAGAAAGGAGGGATATCGGCCTATAATTATTTACATTATTTTTCTCTCCTCCTTTAAATAAAGGGATCACCCTACACCTATAAGGCCCTCAGAATATAAATCATTTTAAAACTTTCATTAATGAGGTACAAAATTTGGTGCGATATGACAGGAAAAATTGCCTTAAAACTGACATTAAATCAGACCCCGCAGCCATATATCGCATATTTTTTTACCAAATTATACAATTCTTTTTTAGTAACCAGTCGTAGATATATTCGTAGATATGTAGACACAAATAAGAAAACAAATCAGCTCAATAGTTGATCCTTTCAGAATGGAATTAGTCTCAGTAGTAGCATAAGATTAAAATAGAGATCCTCCTCCTCTTAAAATCAGATGTACTCTAGTTTATTTCAGTAGGATGAGTCAGAAAGACATACAGGTGACACAGGATCCAGAAAAAACGACAATAAGAAAAATATAGGAAATTATGCTGACATTGACAATGAGACATTTTGACAGACATTCTCAAACGACAATTTGAGACGAAGTCCATACAGGATTATATGATCAATTCTCGTCTGTAATGGTATTGAAAGACAAATACTCACCAATGGGGGAGAATTTCGGTAACATTGACAGCTTGACTATTGTGCTTCAAAATCTTAGTAACGGCAGCAATGGCATTTTCTGTGGCATTAAGATTTTCAACATTCCTCGAATCAGGTGCAGTAATGACTTTCACCAATTGTGGTATCGCTTCTGCACAAGCACCTATAAATAGACGTAAACACATACTTAATGACTCCCATTTCATAATATTCCAAGCTCAAACTACCCAACGTTGCTCGGGAAAATGTGTAGCAGTTTATTATAAGTTCTTGGAACAGCGTCCTATTTTTTCGTGCTTCTTAATATTACTCTACCCACAAGTACCCAGCCCCTCCAATAAAAAACCTCTTGACTTTTCCCTGTCGCTTGCCAACGTTTGAGGCCACGGAAGCAGAATTTTATCAGAATAAAATAGTAATTCATCCAGGATCGGATTTGAAATCTATTGTGTCAAACAAACGTTATAACCCCTACGCTATTGAGCCATGTAAATATACCTTGTTTAAATGATTTTAGTAAAAAAGGGCTCAAATTCATCGCTTTCCCCTCCTTGACATTCTCCCTCATACAAAAGCTCGAGATAGTTAACAGTAAATAACAGTAATATAATGATATAATAACAGTAACTATTAAAGCAGTAATGAGATAATAACAGTAAACATTAAAAATTCAATACTTGAGCCTAGTATTACCACTTAGTTTTCCTATCGACGCAAAATAGTAATAAAGTTTGAAATAGAAATCGCTTTAGTTTTATGACTAGTTGCTTGACAATGGTTCTTACAGGCAATACTCTGTTTGGCTTCATACTTAATTATTTGCTTAGTCCAGCATACTTGAATCATTTTGAATATGAATAAAATTAAATGCCACGATTTATGGCAATATTTTATTTTACCATAATGCCCAGAATTTATTTTTAAAATGTTAATAAACAATAGAAACAAAACAAAAAACCCAAGAGAAAAAATTAAAATCGAATATAAACATATGGTCCTGTAAGAGAATTTTTTTGGAGACACGACTAGGGCAGATAAAAACTATAAGCGTCATACAATATGACGCAAAATTTAACGATAACCAAAAAGATAATGTTCTGGAATCACACATTTGCAGTCACATTATTGAACATTTTACAAACAATTTCTAAGATTCAATCGAAATTCAATAATAATGCTAGGCCCTGATTTCGATTATGTATTACTAACAAGTGGCAACTAAAACCGGTACGGGATGTTTGTCACTTAAAACCGAAGTCTTCAGCCTTTAATCAACTTACGCAATATAGTTATTTGTCAGGTCTTTTTTTCACTTTTGTCAGCTGGATCGTTTTCAATGCTACTAGTACATGGCTCGAGTTAGGGGTTGTGACTTTCGAGTTACTCGTCAGCCGAAGATGAAAACAAATTGCTCTTAAGTGATTTCAAAAAAATATCCCTTTTTGGCCATGGTGGCATAGGATAACTATACCAACACAAAGGCTTTCCACACAAGTGACAATACCTATTTAAATTGACATGCGACTTCGTAAATACCTTCAAAGTTTTTGCTTATTCTGAGACTCTTATGGTAAATTCCAGAATCATGCCAGAACAAGGCTAACTCACGTTTGAATTGTTCTTGGTTCATCCCAATCACCGGAAAGGAGCCAAGAAAGCTAAATACACCTGACCATAGGTAATATATTTTGCTGTCTAATTAATTAACATTAATTGACCAACGGCAAGATGTTTTACCTCAATTCAGCGGTGCGAAATTCCAGAAATTATCTCTGGAAGCTGGATAAAAGCTGGGTAGTTGGATAGCCCTTGAAACAGACTGGCATTATACCACGTCTCTACTACCTTTGGTATTCTCCCTTCAGATCGTTTGTCTCTTATCATATACCAATCTTGCAAACTTCTTGTTCGGATTTACGTTCTTATTCAGATCTGAACCTGGGCATGACTCTCAGCTTATAAGAGATTACCTAATACTGAATGGGTAGCGTCCATTCAACCGGTCGCCACAACTATGCCCGAGTATTCTGCTTAGGATAATAATGAGAAAATTAGTCCTGTCAAGAAGCTCATGCACAAATTTAAGATAAAAGAAGAAAAAAAAGAAGTAAAAAGAAGATAACCCTGAACTTTCTTCAGAAGCGGATCGCCAGCACCATTCATTCCTAAACAAAAGTAGTCAAAAATCAATCTGATTCACTTTCATTATCCACTGTCGTCAATCAGCGACATTATACTATGGGATTACTGGTAAATCTGGCCACTGACGCGAGGGAAAACACCGAACTCACATCCTCTTAAAAGGCAAAATAAGATAACATACCTGCAAAAGTGGCCCCAGCATATATCCCAAGAACACCCAGACCATAAGCAGCTGCCTGTCGCACTTCCGGCTGTTGATCTGCTGTATATACAAGCATCGGTCGAAGAAAAGCGTCTTGGTACCGGACACATTCAGGCCCACCGTGTTCAATTATGTCGTCAAAAACACACAATGCCCATTGATGATCTGGCCATGGTCTTTCTGGACTCTAGAATATAAACCGAGAAAACAATTTGAGTGAAATAGGGATCAGCATTCAAGAGGGGGTCTTTTTGGGGGTAGGAAAAGGAGTCGATGTCTTCGAAAAAACACCAATAATACCCGAATTATATCTGCAATTTGAGAAATTACAGGGGTCATGGGCACATCCACATTTCAGGGGGGATATAAAGCTTAAAGCTCCTCCTTCTCTCCTTCCCCGCTTACGTACATTCTGATAGAAAAGGGACAGAATGGACAAATACCGTATCAACTTCATTTATAAAGTAAAGTTGACAAATAAGCAACCCAAGACAACACCAGTTAGAATAAAAAGACGAAGATTTATAAATGTTCTTGTTCCGTATTATAATTCGGATTATTTTCGATGCCCATTAATCATCAGCCATTAACCCTCTCCCCCCCCCCACCCGAAAAAAAAATTACTTAATATTAATAAATGCAGCATACTTATAAGATTTTTTTTTCAATTTAGAATACCTAGCAATAACAGTAAAATTAAACGCACATGTATGATTGTAAAAAACACTTTAATTATTAACAAATCCATGCAAATCCACACTAAAGTATAAAAAAAGGGGAGTAGGTACTTTCATTTATAAAAAATTTCTAACACTGTCAGCATTTACACTTACAATTATAAAAACAAGTCTGAAAACGACGAATGAGTTAGTCACAAAAAAAAATATACTAGATAAGATAATATAAAAATATTAGATAAGCTACTGCCAATATCTAAAAAAAAAAAAAAAAAAAAAAAAAAAAAAAAAAAAAAAAAAAAAAAGTTTTTCAAAACTATTTTGCCAATGTTGTCACAAAAGAATACTTTGCCAATTACGACTTAGCTATGAGAAATAAACAAACATCAGGTCTTCTAAGAACCAAAGATTATTAAAACTGAATATTATACCAATTTAGTGCCGAAGAACGGAAGCAGCTACCACGAGACACTTTTTTGTTTCTTTTGCTTCACCCTCATATTAAAGTTTTCTACATAATCACCCTCGTGTTAGATACAGTATTTGGTAACCCTTTTGGCTTTAATTAGTTACTTAAAAAGTATACCTAACTTCTTGCGACCACAGATTGAGATATGACAAACGCACCGTCAAACTCATTATCCAATTCTGAATAATCAATAATTTATAATGTAAATAAATATAATTTATAATCAATTAATTAATTAATAATAATAATTTATTTTTACCCTCTTTACAAACATTGAAAATGCTGACAGAAGAGTAAATAAAGGAAAAAAGAAAAAAACACATAAACACGCAACAGAATACAACATAAGAAGTAAAAAATAATGAGGAACGAATTTACATATCAATCAAACAAAACTACACCCTCAGCAATTAAAAAATAAGTAGAAATCTTTTTGAACGTCTAAAAATAGCCCGGTAAGAATCAAACCAGAATCAAGAGCCAAATGGGCAAAATTCAAGAGGGTTACTCTGACGAAGGTTTAGCTCGAAAGCCAAGCACAATTCACGAAAAAAATCTTCTATCTTTAAAAAGACAAGAAGAGGGAAAGCATTTTGCTAAATACAGAGGGATTTTGCTAAATACAGACAGTAATTAAGAAAGGCTTTCAGAGATGTGATATTGCTGGCCACTGCATAAGAAACAAAAAGTAAAAAACAGCAAAACGAAAATCTAAATAGAAAATAATTCCCTATCGTTTCATACCAACTACCTTCATCTCCGGATATTATTCTAATAAGATAGGTGGTTATAGCAAGTTGTAAGCGTTTCGGAAACGTACGATATTTGTTTACTTTCAAAACTCCCAAATTGACAATTCACTACAGAAGTATTGGTCAAGTTGTTGTTAATAAATTTCAGGAGAAAAACAATTCACTTACCAAAAGTTTGACAAAATGGTGTACCAGCCCATCAAAGACTGGGAAAAACGAGGTTTTGTAGGTAAGCATTAATGCATGGATAACATCACTAATCTTGCTCAATTGGAAAACATCTTCGTCATCTTCCCCAACCAATTGCTCTTCAACAATCTATTCAAATACAAATTAAAGCATTACACCAAGTCACACTAAAAGAATAGCTCTGCTGAAATTTGATCTGCTGAGGTCGATGTGTTTTGCAGCGGTATTGTAACTTTTTTTAAATGGAAAAAACTCAGTAGTCAATATGGTAAATAAAATTAATTTTATTTTTATGACAGATCAATAAAAAATTTAGGACAGATCAATAACCCAAAATTCCTACAAAATTTGATGGTAAATTTATAAAGATATGAAAACATCGCTGCCTCTTATGCGACTTGGATAAATTGTGGAAAATTAGAGGAAAATCCACCAAAAAACCCATAACTACACAATTCGAAATATTAGAATTCAAAAGTTTTTTGGACTATAAGGTATAACTGCTACCGTCTACTCTGAAAATTTGAATCGCTCCTTCTGTCAATATGGTAAATACAACTACTTTTAATGATCAATAACCCGAAATTCCAACAAAATCTGATGGTAAATTTATAACGATATGAAAAAACACTGCCTCTTATATAACTTGGATTAATTGTGGAAAATTAGACGAAAACCCACTACAAACCCATAACTACACAATTCGAAATATTAGAATTCAAAAGTTTATTGGACTATCAGGTATAACGGCTACCGTCTACTCTGAAAACTTGAATCACTCCTTCAGTAAATATGGCAAATAAAACTACTTTTAATGAATAGGCCAGATCAATATACCTGAGATTTCAACAAAATTTCGAATTTGGAAACGCTGCCTCTTACACAACTTGGATAAATTGTGCAAAACCAGACGAAAACCTATTACAAATCCACAACAACACAATTTACGATATATTTAGCCACTCACTGACTAAATACAGTGACAATTAAGCCCCTCACTCCCTGGAAAATTTGCTCGTTTTCTAAAGTCAAGAAAAGTGTTTGATAAGACATGGGACGAATGCTTTTCATTGGTGGAGTAACTGCATATACGGTTTGTTACGTCGTTAACTTTCAGCCGGTCACTAGTCTTCAGCGCTGAAAACTACCCATGGGCGTTACACAATACGTGCCTGAAGCCTAAAGCCAAGCGAGCATTTTTCATTTTCTAAGTAGCTTTGACAAGTCTACCCTATTTTGTCTCACAGTTGGGGGTTTGAGTTGAAACTTCCCTGAAGTTCGTTTTTATTAACAAATGACGCTGAACCCATCACATTCAAGTGCTATTTACAATAAGATGATAGACCTTGTAGTAATGAAGGGGGAATCTTGACGCCACAACAGCTGGGGGTTATTTTAATATCCTGCGAATATGTTTTATTATTGTATTTGACGTGCTTATGGTAGCTTTTTTGCTATTTTAGCACATTTTGATTCCCATTTTAATAATTGATTTAATTTTTGTTTTATGTTTATCCCCTAACATCTGCTTTATTATTGTAATTGTTCTGACGTGCTTATGCTAGCTTTTGTGATATTTTGGCCAATAAAACATATTCCATGCTATTCTATAAGATTGCTGATTTGACGCCGTTTCCATTGCCGCACCGTTTTTCTATATACACGCTTCGTATATTTGACGATCTGAAATAAACTACCTGACCTTGGATACGTTTATAATGTTTATTAATTTTGTCTTACAGTTGGGGGATTGAGGTGAAACTTCCCCGAAGTTCATTTTTATCAACAATGAAGCTGAACCTATCGCATTTAAGTGCTATTTACTATAAGGTGATAGACTCTGTAGTAATAAGGGGGGAATCTATGAAATATTTTCAAACTGGAAAAGTAGTGCACCCTGTTTCTACAAGCACTCCACTTCCTGTTGTGGGGGGGGGGGGAGGAGAAGGGAGGAAACATTTTTTCGATCTTCATGAGTACTCGTTAGAGTCAACATACAAACTATTTTCTAAATTGGAAGTGCAATATGGAAAATTGCAATGAGCTAGCAATTGTCTGAAGAGAAAACCGGACGATACTCTGAGATTTTTTGACAAGTTATTCCTGTAGATACACTTAACTATTAGAAACTTTCACGACGAGGCATTTATCTCTGGACGCACTCCGTACCAGCCCAGGAATTAATAAACGTTATCAAACAGAAAATGGCATCACCACAAGTACATTTGCTGTACGCATTCATGAAATAATCATATCTTCAAACAGAGTTGTCATTTTTATACATACTTCTTTTTTGTCATATTGAAGCTGGACAAACTATTTCGAATAATATTTCCTGTAGTGAGTTAAACTCTGTTGCAATAAAAAGTTAACCAATTACTTACCAAACTGACTGAGTAAGACACACTCTGTACCAACCCACAAACAATTACCTAGAATTTACGCTACAGAGCAGGCATATTTATTTTCTGTTTACATGAATGAGATGGTTAGTTGGTAGCAATAATAAAGGGCATACTGACCTTTTTTTGCTGATATTGAAACCGGATCATTTATACATTTTGAAAAGAGGAAAACAATTACACTTATATATTTTTTAAATAAATTATTTTTTTTATAAGTAAATACGCGTCTACATAAAAAAAATTAATATTTGTTTCTTATATTTTTTAATTTAAGTAAAAATTTACTCTATATTTTATATATACACATTTTTTGTAATATTTTATATTTCAATATTTTTTAAATACATTGTATTCTATAAAATTTTGCAATGGAATTTTTCTATGTATTTAAAGAGGAGCAGTGAACCAATGGGTGTACACACTTCAAATTTAAGATGAAGGAACCATCCGCTAATTTTTCCCAGGGAAGGGCTTTCAAAACATAAAAGAAGTCAAATTTGCCAAGTAGGATTAGGTTCTTCAGAATATTACCAGATATGTTGTTAAATATTGTTTCTGAACAAAATCTTTCAGCCATCATTGGATTGCCGGAGATTAACATGAGATTTATAAACTCAAATGTCCCGTTTGAAACTCCGTAAAATCTACATCCCCTCTCAATTTTTAGACAGTTCGATTAACGAGTTTCTTCTCGGTAAAAATATGCAGAAAGATCCGAGCTGTGTTCAAATTATAATTAAGGAATATAACCTTTCGTATGCCAGGAAAAAGTAATGATGAAAAATTTACTTGTAAAAAAGAATGAAGAACATGAAAAAAATTAATATATATATATATATATATATATATATATATATATATATAT
>JAQQPU010012942.1:10922-25103 GCA_029168905.1 Artemia sp. Kazakhstan ARC1039
TATATCAGATTAATTTTGAACTTGTAAAAAATTTGTTTAAGCTTTTTTTTTGGTGAAGTCCCTTTTGTGTTTTAATTTTATATTTCCTTCTCCTATTTCTTATTTGTTACTGAAAGAGGTCCTTCAAGGTGTTGTCAGGATATTCGCAAAAAGGGACCCAATTGTTTATTTATGCTCAAACAGCTCGTTCGGAAATGCACAAAAAATTTCACAGAAAAGGCACTGACCGAGCCATATTTAGCATGCACGCTGTAGTTCGAGGATTTACACACTAGAAAAACCACCCGAATGGAGGTATGTTCGTAAGAAGGCTATTATATAGAGTCAGGGTTGGAGCAAAAAACTCAACAGCCAACTGCCAGGACAAAAGGCTATTAGGTACCAAGTACCTAACTGGGTCTCAACAATTAGTATCATTAGATTCAACTGCACTTCGATTATATCACAGGTTAGTTAAACCTCAAACCCCAATTGGCTTTGATAGGAATCCCATATACTGCCAGTGAATCATCATTTCCTGTTATGCCTTCTTACCATACCACCAAATTTAAATTTTATTTCTGCATTTTTCTTTCTCAATAATCTTTTTATGAAGATTAGTTTTAAACTGATTTAATTTTGGGTGTTCACGCCATATGATTTATAAAATGAAATTAGTTTAAAGCTTGAAAAAAAAAAAAAAAAAAACATAAGCCGATTTCAGCGTAATAGAAAAATTGACCATGAGCTGTGTCTTACCAATTAGAGGTCCTTTTATATAACTAATAAGAGAAAGAAAAATCGTACTTCATCATAATCTTCGTCTTTCCTCTTATTCTGCCTTTCTTGGGCATTTTCAAAATGTTCATTTAACAACTTATTAAGAATGTTGGACACTTCAAGCATAGCACTTTCGTCTAAGCATCCAGCACCCAAGGTTTCAACACACTTGGCCAATGAGTGAAGCTCCTCAGATAAAACCTCCTTTTCTGGCTCACTGCTAATCGCTTTCAAAAGATCTATACAAATGAATGACCACATCTCCTAGAAGAAAAATAAATATTTATTTTTGAGTATCTAGCATTTAAATTAGCATTCAGCCAACAACTTATATCTGGCTCTCTTAAGATAGAATTGAGAGCTATGATGAAATCTTTCTAATAGTGACTTGTCTAGTTTAACATACTTTTTATGATTTCGGTGGGTGACAATACGTCACCTGAAAGCGGTTTTGCCGAATCTGTTTTTCCAAAAACGGGAGAAAAACGAGTTTGAAAATTTTGACATTTGTATCTCAGAATCGGCTATAGCTAGAGCATTGATCTTTGTTTCAAAATTAAGAAGAAAAATCACTTATATTGTTGTACTTGTTTTTATTGGCCTAAGATGAGCTTTTCTTGAGAATAAAATGGAATGAATATCAGTTTCAGCAAAACCCCCAAAAATTCCCGAACATAGGTAAGATATGGCAAAACAGAATTGGCTCAGCATGAATTGGAAATGCGACTTTCGGCAAAACATATTTCATCTGATAGACAAATTTTAATTTTGATAATTAATTGGACAATTAAAAATTTCTGGTTTTAACCTTCGGAGCATCAACGGTAGAGGCTGCTTCGGGACATGCTGTGATTTCATCCGAAGTACTAGGTACCTCAGCTCTGTTACAACTTCTAATAAGACTTTTCACATATGCCACATCTACTAATAGCATGAAAAGGTAAAGCGATTCTACGTCTCTTATATTTGCTGTTGGCAACCCAACTACTGTACTTGAAGGTACAGGAGGCAGCAACCTTTCCACAACATTCACTGTTGACACATTGGCCAATGGCCTCCTTGGGCTAGCCTCTGGTGCAATCAGCGCTACAGAAGGAGTAGTATCAGCAAACGAAGTTTTGTAGAACACCCTTTTGCATAGTCCTTGCTTAAACTGTAATAATTTCACCTTAGCTATAAGCAATAAGCTATATTTATAGTATTTGGACGTTTTGGCGTAATCAAAAACTTCTGCTTGATCATTTGAATAATGACAAGCGAATCACGGGGTCGAACAATCAAAAGTTTCTCTTGTCAAGTCTAGTAGCGAAAAGACTTCATTGCGCTTCAAAGACCTCTCAATGACGCTGTGAACAGCATCGACCTCCTAAGTCGCCGAATGGCAAGGCTCAGAATACTTCATCGTTATACTCTGGACGTGTTAATGCTTCTTCAGGATGTCTTATATCATGTAGTTCATTATTTGATTAAGATTTTGAGGCACACCTGAATCTTACCATTTAATCAAGTTTCTGATGTCAGGATAGGTAGTAAAAACCTTATCAAGGATGACAATCACTTATCACTGGCAACATCATTTCCACTTCTACCAGCAAGACATTTTGACCACAAACAACAATAAACTTTCTTGATTAGTTCTCCTGTCTGTCTGTGAAAGGTAAGAATAGCAGTTAATCTTCTTTTTGTAAAAAAAGGACGAAACATCCCTTTTTGGCAAAGAAAACACTTTTCCATATCAAAACACAATACGGGATCATCCGAAGCCCTGTCCATATCTCTTTCTTCTTTGCTCTCTAGTTTTCCTTTCATATGTTTTGCATGAGAGGTTTTGACCTCCTCAGATAATTCAGTACCATTTTTTCCAGCCACCTTTTTTCTTCACATACATGACATTTGTCAGTTTTAGGAACATGAAATGCAAGATTAAATTCACAATTGAAAAGTTTTCTGTACATGTGTTCCTTGAGAGGCAACTTACCATCTTCCACACACTTATTTTCATACAATGAATGCATTTTGCTTATATTGAGTGAAGGGTTGAGGAACTTCCTGTTGGTTTTGGCACGACAGTAATGAGATTCAATGGTTGGGAAGTTTTAAATGTGCTTTCTTATGTATGCGAGATCCTCTTCTTTACTTTTATTCACAGGATTCACTAAGATAAGAAAGATCGTCTTCTTCTTATCCAAGGTCGCGTTCAGCAAATAAGCACTTTTCGACAAAATGGACCATGCTATAATCCCGTATGCGATTCGGCAAAACCGCTTTAAAGAAATCGAAAAATATGCGATTCGGCAAAGGAGAACTGCAAAATGCAGGCAGTTAGAGACGTCTTACAGCAATGTCAATTAGACCATTCGAAAGATAATTTTTTTTTACACAAGATAGCGTTTGTAACTCAGTTTCACCAAAAAAGGCTATTTTCGGCAAAACCGCTTTCAGGTGACGAATAGATAATTGTTGTTTTCCTTTCCTTTATTAGTTTCTCATACTCCCGAATCAATAGTTTAACAAGTATCGCAGCAGAGCCCATAAGGGGGGGGGGGGAGAGGGGGATTTGTTGCCTCAGTTACTTCTGCTATTTCATATAGCAACCAAAGAAGTTATTTGAATAATCATTCATCCGACAAACTGAAAATGCCAAGGAAATACAAGTACCTGTCAGATACACCTTTTCACTTGTAGTTGAGCAATATTATAAAATTACATCAATAATATTATAGCAAACGTTCCGAACAACAGCGCTAGCATAGAAGCTTCAAAAAGAGCAAATTACCTTGTAGAAAAGGGCGTCACACCCCTTACTCTCCCCTTAACGTATTACATCATTATTACAATCATTGTTAACCTTTACCCTCCTTAAAAAATAATAAAAGTGCTGATAGAGGAGCAAATGAAGGGAAAGAAAAACAACAAAAGCACACAAACAATAAAACAACATTATAAATTAAAAAAAAAACAACTTTGCCAATTACAAAACTTTACACAGAAAATTCACTTAAGCGAAATGAAAACCCCTCCAAAGAAATCCAATATTATTTAAATATGAATGTGATTCAGAGGAGGATCTTGTTCAAGCTTCCGAATCCACGTAATAAAAACTATTTGGGGAGTAAACACAGTGAATCAAGTCTTCTCAGACAACCTCTTTATTATGGCATGTCTATGGCGCGGTAAGGTTTCGGGTCTTTCATAGATGTACTGAAGGGCAGCCCTAGATGGCACCTCCAGGCATCTGTACCTCCCATTAAAGATGACCCAACAAGAATAGACTTCCACCAGCATTTCGATTAACCAACATAGAATTTGTTTAACCTCTAACGAAAAAAGTACGGCTGAAAGACTAGATGTGATTAGAACAGAAAGGTTAGAAGCAAAGCGAAGACCGGCCAATCGAAGCGATTCAGGATCTTCAGCGCACAAGACTATATCGTGGACAAAAGAAAAGATGGCTGATATCAATGAGCCGATCCATCAGGAAAGAGGAGTATTTATAATGGCTGTTCAAATAACATTATTGAATACAGATGGAATCAAATCCACGTTTAGCCCCTCTTTTTAATGGAATAAGTTCAGCTAGATGCGTCCGAAAATGCAAAAAGCACCAAAATCCTGATACGAATGCCATCAGCAAGAATAAATGACAAGGTTGACACCACTCCGTAGAAGTACAAGTAAAACAGAAGAATTAAGAAATAACAAGCACAAACAAGCAAACACTTTTCTTAGTAAAACGGTGCCGTTCAATATCATCGAGGAAAACACCACGCGTGTTTTGAACTCTTATGCCTCTTCTGAAAACAAACTGATTTATGCCGAAACTGTGTCTAATAAGGCCCATTAACAATGACATTTTACTAATACCAAGATTTACCTATCACTAATTTGACCCAATCGGATATTTCCATAGAATTTTCAGTCAATCAGAAAATCCTATGAAAAATTTAATTGGCTCAAATTAGCAGACGCAAAATCCCAGTGTTAGTGAAATCTCATAGTGAAAGTTTCTTTCAAACAGTTCGTGGTAACGAACTGTAAGTAAGGAGCGACCCGACTCAGTGGTAACCGAAACTCTAGAAAACGGAATTTTGATACCAATAGATACATCAAAAGAATCGGATAAAAGTTCGATGAATAATCCTGATTCACCTTAGTTAGCACTAGCTGAATATCCAGATTATTAAAATCATATTGAGGATGGGCTATAGTCCGCCATATAGTCAAAGCAACCACACTTAACAAAAAATTTGCTAATTAAATTCTTCTAAAACATTACTCAAAACCTACACCGATTGAGCCTCACTATTAATAGCTACTGCAATGTGATCAATAAAATAATGATCTCTCATAAACGTTGAGACTTCTATTCCCTAAACGTAGGAAATTTTGAGAGTTCTATCCTCAAAACGTAGGAAACGTTGAGAGTTCTATTCTCAAAACGAAGGAAACGTTGAGAGTTCTATTCTCAAAACAAAGGAAACGTCGAGATTTCTATTCTCAAAACAAAGGAAACGTTGAGAGTTCTATTTTCAAAACGGAGGAAACGTTGAGAGTTCTTTTCTCAAAACGAAGGAAACGTTGGAGAGTTGTATCCTTGAAACATAGGAAAAAGTTATTTTTTTAAAAGTAGCAGTCATTACACGGTTGAGAGAACAGTGTGCAAATTTTGGAGCCATCCATAGAGTTCCAAATCATAACAAAAGAGAAAAATAAGGTGAAATCCTTCAACTGACTCCAGAGTTTCACAGAGAAGGAGAGAAAATTCCATGCAAGTTTATGCGTTTTCATGCCGTTAACAAAAATAGTGAAAGTCGTTTTGGATATAACCATGCAATGGCAAAATGATATGAAATTATTATATTTCTTCCTTAGAAAGAAAGCAGTAGGACCTATTCCAATCTGAATTGGCCATTTTTAAAAACATTTCACCACCAGATTTCACTTAAGGCTTTATAAGAAAATATTTTTAGTAAATTAGACAACACACACTTAATACAGCCAAAACAATAAAAAATAGCACTTCCCAATTATTTGAGCCAAAAAAGGTCTATAATAACTCATTTGACAAGAAAATGGATAGTCTAATCTGTCTCAGAAACGCCGAAAACTGCATACAAGATTGTAGTGAATGTTTGTACAAGTAGATACTTTTTGTGTAGTTTATTAAACCAATCTATTAAATGGGTATAGCCTTACCTGAAGATACTGAAGACCCCTTGCTTTGGCACATTCAAGTAAGAAGGGCAAGCTCTCAGCTGCAGCTGTCCTGACACCGTCATGAAAATAAAATTTAAGCATCGGTACCATGAGTTTGACAACTTGCTCAACGTGAGGAGCAAAAGCACCTTTTAGTTCACGGGCATAGCATACCAACATTGTGCAAGCGTTTGCTTTTTCTTCGAGACCTTATCAAGGAAAATCAATGAGTTGATGCACAAAAACACACAAAAAAGACAGCTTGAATATGATAATAGAGAGGAGCGGAAATCAGAATAAGTGGAGTACAATAAGCATATAGATAAAAAAAAGAAAATGAATTTAGAAAAACTATATCCATTCTATTGAACTACTTTAAAAGAAGCAAAGACGAGTAAGCGGAATGGAGAGTTTGAACTACTGAGCCGATAGAACTTCTTTAAAGAAAAATGAAGGACAATAAAAACTACTTTTAAAGGATCAAAGAAACGTAAGGGGAATGGAAAGAAAGATAGAGAGAAAGAGAGAGGGGGGTGGCTTTGTTTGTTCTATCTTTATTTTGGAACCTCAAAAATTAGATTCGAAATTAGAAACACTTCTTGAGACATACAAACCCGAAGTATTCGATGCAAACAACAATGCGATACCGGCAAGTACCGGTGCATAAAACGTTGGCCAATACCATTAAGTCCGAAGTAGTCATTATATTATCTATTAAGTGATGTTGAATTTAAGGCTATTCTTTTTAGCCTGTCGGACAACAGGCGAAAAAAAAAGAAAAAAAAAGAAAAGAAAAAAAAAGAAAAGAAAAAAAAAACACACGTAGCGTATACACTTTCGTGAAGACTGGGTGGAAATTTTTTTGCTCCCTCCCCCCAACAAACACTAGGTTCGAAGTCAACTTACCACATACACACCCCAATCAAAACATTCCCCGAGTTTTTTTTTTAACTCAATCCCCAAATTACGAGACAAAAAAGGGCAAATTTACCAGAACTATAACATAACCTCCCCCCGTCCCTCTTTTAATAAAATTATTTATCCATCTTAATACGTAAAATAATTTAATATTGTTTTATGCTCCACAAATGTACCTTTCACCCAATAAAAATATGTTCTCGATAATTATCCCTTTTACAGAAAAAAGTCAAGTATATGACTGGTGTCACTCCTTGATTGAGTCTTTTCCATCAACCGCTCTGCCTTCTGAGCTGCAGACTTTGATAGTTGGTTTATTATTCCCAGTTTCAAAATTCAGTTCGTTAAAAATTCAATTTTTTTACTTGTTGTCAATTCTCCTTCGGAATATTCACAAGCTAATAGGAGAATGATTCCAAATGCCAGACAAGAAATGTCCGGACACAGCATTTTTTATAAGATAAGGAAGAACTGATAGGCCTATATTTTATATCAATTGAAAAAAGGCAACCCTTAACGCTGGAGCGGTTTTAGGGGAGAGGGGGGGGATGCAAAGGGAACATTTGCCCCAGGCACAGAGATTTTAGAGGCAGAAAAGTTCAAATAAATATTCGCAAAAGCTCAAATAAAATAAAAATATGTAACAATAAAAGCAATATATTGCGATGATTTGGATCCCATTCAGTTGTTTCACGAACTCCAATATATAAAAGATAATTTAACACCGAAACACTTCACAAATAAACCTATATATGTGTTAGAATTATTTGTGGAATATGGAAATGAAGGAGTCTTCGCAAACGTAAGAGTCGCCTATCCAATATTATTAGCGATTGCAGTGTCAGTGGCCAGTAATGAGCGGTCAGTTACCTTTGATCTCAGATTCTCCAGAGCCAGGAATGGCGCTTAGGGCGTCTACAAAACCTCACCAGCCATCACGGAGATGAGCTGTAGCCCTGACGTCACATATCGCCCGTAAGGATGGCATGATTCGATGATTGCAGCACTCACTCCCATAAAGGGCACTTCTAACTACATAGAAGTACCATACTGTGGTTGAAGAGACATCTCCCTCTACTCAGATCCAGCTCATACTGCCATTGCAAGGTGTGTCTTGGTCGACCTCTTTTGCACCTCCCTTCGAGGCAACACTCATAAAATGTACATGGGAGTCGATCCTCTGGCATATGAAGGACTTGGTCAAAAAAAGTCCATCTTCTACATTTGAGAAGGTCAGTTGCTAATTTTTGACTGGGTCGCAGGCGAAATCCTATGTTCGTGGCCTTTTCCTGTCACGATATGTTTAGTATTCTTCAAAGGCACATGTTTTCAAAACCTATGATACGTTTCTCCAGTTAGACATTTAGTTTCCAGCATTCACTTGCATAGAGAATGGACATTACATTGCTATCCACGAGGCGTAGCTTCAAGCGCATAGAGTATTTCCTACTGTGCCAGATTCAACTTTTTAAAAGCCGATGTAGCTTGTCCAATCTTCCTCTTGATCTCTTTGGCTATTTCACCATTATAATTAATACAACTCCCGAGGTACTTAAAATCATTGACCTGTTCAATTGCTTTATCTTTGCATTTCAGAGTCAGCGGAGATTAGATATAGCCATGCTCCATTTGTCACAGATTGGCGCATCGTCCTTCTTGAAGAGTTTGACCAGTATGCTCCTGGTCCAATCTTTTGGGACTTTTTTGGAATTCCAGACGACCACTAAGAGAGTAGTCCCAACAGTTATGAAGGCTCGACGGGATGTCTTCAGCATTTCTGCCATAATCCTATCGACTCAAGATGTACGTTTATTTTTCAACTTTTTCACAGCTATCGTCACTTCTTTGATGCTGGGGGGGGGGGGAGCACTTCGTCAATATGTAAAAAAGGTTAGATAGATTATGGAACATGGTAAGATCGACTATGGACCAGGAACGACTAAATGATCTAGCGTTAATGAGCATAGAACGCGAAGAATTAAAAGCAATCAACTGGGATGAGATAATTAGTAATTTTGCGGAGGCTAAAGTAATAAAAGTCAGACCTAAATAAGTGGAATAAAACAAACAATAATGAAAATTTTGTTAAAATTCGGGCTAGAAATTTTGGGAGAAAGAGCGCTTAAAAGTAGTTGACGCAAAATAAATATAAATGAATCAGTGGGTAAACAGGGATTCCTGTGACATTGGTCAAAAGAACCTCTCCTAGTAGTGTTTAAAATTATGGCCTTTAATACGCCTGCTCTCACGTTTTAACCCCCCTCCTAACCCCCGAAATTTTCTCCATGGACACATATGTTCATAACCAAGCCTGGAACTTTTTTTTAATCTAAGAAAACGACATCCGAAGGACAGAAACATAAAAAAACAAAAGGCACACCTGCTGTTTTAATTCCAAAATTTTGTTGATCTCCTAAAGACATAAATTGCCAATCACTATTATCCTCAACAGCATCAACTTCTTCTGAATCTAAAAGAGCCACTTCCGGTTTGATACTTGCTGCTCGAAGAACAGGTGGCATGACCATCGGCAGGTAAGGCTCAAACTGTGGTCCAAGGATTTTACATATTCTAGCCCAAGCTGAGATCATGTAGCCTAGTTGAGGGTCATCATCTGCCATTTCACCAACATTGGTCTGAGAACGGAGAAGCAGGTCCATGACTTCACTTGCGTCAGGTGAAAACTGAGAAGAAAAGGACAGGATTAAAATACAGGGCAACATTTCAAACTCTCAATAGGTTTGGTTACAAGCATGAGAAAAGGACATATTAAAACAGGGCAATACACTCCCATCCCCCCTCACAGACAACGGAAAGAAGCTCAACATAATAGAGTAAATCTTCATTTTACTCTATTTTTTGACGGAAAATGCACGATTTTATATCAAAACTGGTGTAAACATCTCCAATATTACTTACACCGACCGCACTTTGACCCAAAATGCTATACCGGTCAAAGGAAAATTAGAAATTTGACACCTAAAAATGTCTGGTTTTTCTCGCCCTTTCCCCCAAACAGAATAAAATCCTATGATACATTCCAAAGGGTAGACTGCAGCTTACCTAAGCCCGTGATCATTATAGTTATTTACTTCTGTTGTTGCAACTGATTTTTTAAAAACCCCTTTTTCTCAGTTCAAGGACCGTGTAATTTGGTTGCTGTAAAACACGGTCTCATTAAAATTCTCCACAGTAATTTGTAACTTGGCTTAGTTCCAAATACATTGAACCTGCATTTTATTTTTGACTGAACTATTTGTTCAATCAATTGTATTTGATCGACTCAAATTTTATTTCAAAGTCAATTTGAGGTAGAGACAGCATACATCCATGTGTTACTAATTGACTGAGGCAGTAAAACACAGGAATATTGCAACTCCTTCGTGCACCCTCAGAACAAAAAAAAACTTATTTTACAATCTTTAACACAAATCATGGAACTATTGATGTATTAAGTAATTACATTAACTTCACAATAGAAAACACAGCTCATAGTAAAAAAAAAAAAATTATAGCAACTATTAATATACTCATTAATTACATTTATAATAGTTTCAGATCGGAAATCCTTCATATTGCCTTAAAAAATCTTAAAAGCAACAGAAGATTTCACAGTAACCTTAAAAGAATAAAATCTTGCAAAATAAAGCTCATGAATAAGAATAAGAATTAGCTGATCTAGCACAAAAAAAAAAACTCATGAAAAATTAAGTGATCTGTATAATACAGCAACTTGATGTCCGTTCTTAAACCCACCGTTTCCAAAAGAAAGAAAACAGAAATTACCTTTTCAGCACCAACAGCTAATCCTATAAGACTAACACATTCAATAGTTTTTCCTCTCAGTAGTTTCAATTCAGGAGTTGTGGCATTTTGGATGATATATTTGAGGCAGGGCATAAAGTGGTCGTAATAGTTGATGAACTTCTCTTCGCATGTATCCGCTACTGATGCTATCGTTGTAACTATTTGTTCAAGTACAAGCTTGGTTCCTTTAGCAACCAGTTCTTAAAAAAAAAAAAATCAAATATAAACATACCCGCACAAATGAGGTGGGAGAGGGACGGGAAGACGAAGATCTCCTCCCCCCCCCCCCCATCAGCTCTCACTCACTAAACAAAAATTAATTTCTCAACAGTACAAGTCCACTATTGCACAGTTTTCACTTTTAGGAGTGGGGGGGGGGAGTATTTAAAGGCTTTACATTTGACAATTCTCGCATCAAACCCTTCCACGAAGCTTCTCCTTTACCAGCAAACTAAAAGAAATCATTGCCTAAAAATGTACTTGTTATGTATTTTTGACTCCCTTTCCCAAAAACTGGAACCTACGTACATAGGCGATTACAAAACACGAGAACTGAAAGAAAGAGTGTACACAAGTTCAAGGGCATAGAACCAGAACATGAGGGTACGAGAAAACTATATTTCTAGCGAAGGAGGGGGACTGAATACTTAAAATTTGAAATGAAAGCCAAATATCTAGATTTTGTTTCAAATTTGTTCCACAAACTTAATATCGCATAAAGGGGCTTGGAGAACTTCATAAGGGACGATTCTATCTACCCACTGATTCTAGAAAGGATGGAGAAACGCAAGGTTAAAAAAAAGTAATCAGATAACAGATACTTAAACTTGAATTGAAAGACATAATCTCCAATTCTATTGGAGATTAATTAAATATTGCTTAAATTAATGAGTTGTATTAATGATATCTCAAAGAATTTAAAAATCCCTCGGTACTGAGTTGTTTAGGTTTCGAAAACGAGAGCGCCATTTTCCTGCACTTATTTGACTTTGTCTTTCTCTGATAAGGGAGATTCACGGGAAACATTGATTCTAGGCTAGAAACAAATCTCTTTTTTATCAGGGCTCATTTGAAATTGTCTTTGAAACTTAAGGAGGCCTTTTTGAGGGAGAAGGGAGATGGAAAATAAAAACAATGTATTCTAGACTAGAGTTTGTCAACTCTTGAGGCGTATCTAGGTCCTTCGAAGTAGACCCTGAAGCCGCACCGAAAAGTCGGCGGCGCACCGTAGAAAAAAAACAGTGGCGCGCCGCCAAGCTTGCATCAACGCGGAGATGCCGCCACTGATTCTATCGGCGACGGCGTCACTGATACGCCGCCGTTTTTTGTGTTTTTTGCTCTCTTTTTTCTTATCGATATCGACCTCCGGGCTTCAACTGTCATCCCGGCTAATCTATTTCTTAAAGATAAATACTATCATCTTGGGCTCACCATGTATATCGGTTCGTAGGAAGAAGAAGATTTTTTTTTTTGAAACAAAAATTCTACTCAAATACATTCTTAGACCACACTGGCTATACATGACAATAAGCCCAATCCGACTTTCGGTTTTCGTTAAGCCCAATTTACGACAGTTTAATCTTGAAGGACTCAATCAATATTTTCACCCGGTATAACTTAAAAGAACCTATTTGCATATCTAATGAAAACCGAAATTGTAGACCAGCTAAAACTATTGCAAGGCAAAAGATCCTTGCCCAATCATCTTGGTAAATTCATTTTCATTGATTCCTGCCTGGTTTTTATTCAGTGTCTGTTCTGTCTTTGTAAAGTAAACTTCGAAAGGTTAGATTCTCGTTTTTTTTTCTTTGTCTTCTTTTTTGTTTAGCACTGAGGACGATTTGGCGGAGGTCCTTGTCGAAATATTTGCTTATATTTTGTCATCTTCATGGTTCGCCACTGACTGACAAAATCCTCGTTTTTTCACCCTTTTTGATTTTATTTTTCATTTTGTTAGTTTCTCTCCTCTCTGAGTTTCAAAAATTCTACTTTCCACTTCGAAATTCTGTTCATTTTTCTTTCTGATTTTTTGGATGAAAAGAGGTTGGTAAAAGAGCATTAGGCAATTCAGGATGTTATCTGGAAAAGAGCTAGTATAGAAATATATCTATAGAAATGAATTACTTTTTTTTGCACAGTGAGTAGAGCATAATGAAGTTGAAGTAGCCTTAAACTTTGACTTGAAACTTCATAACTCGACCACTTCTTTCAGAAAAGAATTTTAAAGGGTTATTCCATGTTGATAAGAAAAGAGGGTAAAGGTACAGTTCAGTTCCCCCTGTAGTGTAAGGCGCAGGGGCCCTATGGCAAAGGTGCAGATTAGTTCTCCCTGATAAAAACAACTTATTTCAGCAGATACAAAGAAGAAGCCAATTTGCGGCATTCTGTGGGAGCCCAAGGTAAAATTCTTGTATCAGATCCCGCGAGTGGCAGTTTACACTCGGCAAGTTCTGAATGTACCAACCACAAGTGCCTCAGCTAAACGGCTTTTTAACACGACAGGACTGATAGTAACTGACTTAATGAACCTTCTTGTAACCGCTGATTTAAAATTTATGGTGTTGTTAAGCCATGTTATCTGACTTGTATACAATGTTTTTTTTTTGCTGTTGTTATTTGTTTTTTTCACCTCCTTTTCGTATATATTTGATGAACAGGAGATGTTTGAACTTCAAACTTTGAAAGTTATACACACATTAGCCCAAATCATTAACAAAAAGAAAATAACTAAACACGGGATTTTATAGGAACAATGGGATACTAAACATAAACACAACATAGGTTTCCCTGGGTCTAGTGGCTAAAAAATGAGAATTCTACTTGGTCTGATCGACGGTGAACATACACAATTTCCGCACGGCCCAACAAATTCCTGTCTTGTCATATTGTTCTTATATGTTTTTAGCCAACCATTTAAAAACCCTTACTAAAATCAAGTTGAGGTTGAACGTGCTTTTGAAATGGAATTTTTATTATTATTTTTAATTAGAAAAATCGGCACGTCGCCAAAAAAATTCGACTTGTCTGGTGGCGCACCCTCGTCGATACTAAATCACACATTCGTCGCCGTCATGTCGGCACGGCTTCGGGGACTACTTCCAAGCGACCTCAGGATGGAAGAGTAAAAGGAAGAAATAAAATGTTTTTCTTTCTTTTACAAATATAGCTACCTCCTTGTAAATTTGTACACTCCACCAACGAGTTATTTTGGTACCTCAAGTTATATGGTACTTTTCAATCCTATCGATATGCAGCTCTGCCAAGATAAAAATAGCGTAGTGTGAATACAAAATCATAAATATTTATAAGATAGTACCGAACTAATATATTCACAACTTTTTAGTTAGAGGAAGTACAGCAATTGCAAAATAATATAAATAACAATTTGAGCATTCTAGCTCATAGGACGTGTTAAAAACGCTCACCATAAACTTCGGTACACAAATTAGCACGTTTGATAATGCACACCAAACGCACATTTTTGCATCAAGCAGAGGTACA
>JAQQPU010012943.1:14574-25101 GCA_029168905.1 Artemia sp. Kazakhstan ARC1039
AGCGGTAAATCGTATAGCTTGTTGAGAGATCGTACAGAGCTTCTAAGCCGTATGTACCAGACGATTAGAAGAGGCCCACCTTCTTTTCTTTATTGAACCAACGGTCATTATGAATCTGCTACCGAGTGCTAAAATGAATAAGAAAAATTGCTAACTCACCTAAAATACATTAAAGCGCGTGTGTAATACTAACCAAATGTGATGAGTAACTAACCAAAACTGTATGTACCTGTAAGTAGCCAAACAGTAACTAAAACTGATTAATTAAATCAAAAGTGACTGAGTTGTAACTAGGATGGCCATTTCTGCGTTCAGTTGCATGATATCCAGCTTGTTTTTGTTCCTTTTCATTTCAGTTCTGTCGATTATATACTTAACGACAGAAGTTTATCATGAATTTAATATTGCCATTTTGTTCTTTTTCATGTCTATTACCTGCCTTTCCCTTTGTATAAATGAGGGAATAATCACAAGATGGATTAAATAAGTCCCTGCTGCTAAGGAAACAGCATAGAATTTGGAACATGCAAATACTTTTGACGAATGGAATTAAACTTACAAAAGGAATGGAAAGATTAAGACGGATTAAGAAAATTTTAAAACGCTGTAATGATGAAGATGATTTCACTTTAGAAACCAGGTTACCTGCCTCACAGGCTTGTTTTTTTTTACAAATGTGCTTTCCATTATACTCGTTAATTTACATGATTTTCTGAAACATTCATCCACAGATTTTACAAAATAGTTAAGTTTTCAACCTAATAAGAAAAATCTTGCTATTTTCATTGGCATAAATCTGACGGCTTGGCGAAATTACATTAAAGAGATAAGACAAAAAAAAAGTAAAATACATAAAGAGAACATTTTCGTTCCCAAAATATCCAACCTAGAAAAGTGTTTTTTTTTGTTTTGTTTTGTTTTCCAGTAAATACGTTAGAAGTGGCGATTAGTGATGCAATTTTCTGAATGAAAAGTTGTAGCTCCCGAGCTTCAATAAATAAGATAAGCAAAAACAGTAACAAACTTTCAGATAATCGACTCCCAAAAAATGCAGATAAGTGACCAGTTATCCAGGATAGCTTACTTGGACTAATTGGATTTTGCACTATAGTCTACGAGATGAATATATAGCAAGGAAAAGAATAATGTAAGAGAAAATAAAAACAAATTAAATGTTGACAAAATCAGTTTCGATAAAGACAAAAGTTTATTGGTTGAAGGATTTGAACACCAGGAATGTTGGCAAAAAAAGAGAGAAAAACAGGGTTCAGTGAACAGAAAACCATAACAGTTGAATCTTAAAGCAAAATCATATTAGAAATTATAGCCTGATGAAGTGCTGGACAATAAGAAACGGATTATAGAGCCTAACTCCTGCACGTTGTTTTGCTCATGGAAGTACCGCTATAACACTACATACAGTAATTTTCAGGTTGACCACGCGCCTCTCCAGCCACAATCACCCTCTCTACCACTCTTCATTCACACACATCTCGCGGAAACAACTGCAATCCTAAGCCTCCCTGAAAAAGGACTTATCAGCAATATATCAGGAACGGCTTAGGGTTTTCAGTTGAAACTGTTAGGGCATGATGAGAGGGATGTTCAACCAACCAAAACGAAATGTGCTCCTGCTGCTACTACTACTACTACTACTACTACTACTACTACCGCTACTCCTACTACAAATATTACCACTACTGCTCTTACTACTACTACTGCTACTACAACTACTACTACTTCTACTACGACAACTACTACTACTAAGGTTATTAGGGTGACAATTTCTGAGAATGTTGAGGGGGAACTTTATCTAAATTAGAACATATTATGTGCATGCAAACTGTCAAAAGGGCAAATCGGCAGTTCTCTGGAACGGCTGAGAATATTAAGATGAAACTTAAAGGATTATTGAGGGGGTGTTGAACTAACCAGAATGAACTATGTACATACTATTGCTGCTACTACAGATGTTACTACTAATACTAGTACTACTAATACTACTACTACTGTTACTACTACTATTGCTACCACTACTACTACTACTACTACGCCTACTACTACTACTACTGCTACTACTACTACTACTACTACTACTACTACTACTACTATTACTACTACTACAGTACTACTCCGCTAAGGCTAAGGGTGTTAAGGTGTTAATTTAAATAATGTTGAGGACGAAGTTGAACCAAATCAAAGCACACTATCTGCATACATTTATTCAAAAGGGCGCATCAGCAACATCTCAGGAATGACTTAGAGTATTAAGCTGACACTTACAAGGCATGTTGAGGGGGATGTTGAAATAACCAAAAGGTCTTATCGGCATGCTGCTACTGCTGCTTTTGCCGTTACTTCTACTGCAACTTCTATTACTACTGCAATTACTACTAAAGTTATCGGTATGAAGGTGAAAATTTCAGGAAAAATTCGGGGGATGTTCAACTAAATCGAGACACACTATGTGTGTTTTATCTGACGGAAATGATGGAGAGGTAGGACTAGATTTTCACTATAGAAACCACGTTACCTGCCTCACAGGCTTTTTTTTTTTACAAATGTGCTTTCCATTATAATCGTTAATTTACATGATTTTCTGAAACATTCAACATTCTGAAACATTTATTTTACAAAATAGTTAAGTTTTCAAACTAATACGAAAAATCTTGCTATTTTTATTGGTAAAAATCTGACGCCTTGGCGAAATTACATTAAAGAGATAAAGACAATAAAAAGTAAAATACATAAAGAGAACATTTTCGTTCCCAGAATATCCAACTTAGAAAAGTGATTTTTTCGTTGAACTAAATCAAAACTCTACTAACTATGTGCATGAAGGTTGTCAAAAAGACATTATTAACAATATCCCAGACCAGCTTGTGGTATTAACTTGATACTTTACGTCATGTTAAGGCAGATGTCAAACAAACCAAAAGGCACTAAGTGCATACTACTACTACTATTACAACAACAGCTACAACAACTACTATTACTGCTGCTGCTACTACACCTACCACTAAAACTACTGGTATTACTACTACTACTACTACTACTACTACTACTATTACTACTGTTACTACTACTACTACTACTACTACTACTACTACTACTACTACTACCACTACTACTACTACTACTACTTTTAATATTACTGCTACTACTTTACTACTTTACTACTAGCACTACTACTGCTACCACTAATATTACTACTACTACTACCGTTACTACTGTACTACTACTGCTAGTTCTACAACTACTACTACTATTAATGCTACAACTACTACTACTATTACTGCTTCTTCTACTACTACTACTACTACTACTGCTACTACTGCTACTACCACCACTGCTACTACTACTCCTGCTACTACTACTACTACTGAGAATAAGGATATTCAGTAGAGGCTGTCAGGGAATATGTAAAGGATTTTGAACCATTGAAAAGCACAATTCGCATACCAGCACTACTAATTCTACTGCAAATACTAATAAGGCCGAGAATAAGGATATTAAGGCCAAGGATAATAAGGTGTAATTTTCACTGAACGTTGAGGGCGTTGTTGAACTAAATAAAAATACACTAGTGCATCCAGGCTGTCAAAATGGTGTATCAACAGTGTTTCAGGAACGGCTTAGAGTCTTTTAGTTGAAAGTATCAGGGCATGTTTAGGGGTATTTTGAACTAAAAGGAGTACTACTATTACTAGCACACAAGCTATTAAGGTGAAAATTTCAGGTATTGTTGAGGGTATGTTGAACTAAATCAGAACACACCATGTACATGCATATTGTCAAAAGGGTGTACACTTAATATCCCAGGGACAGGTTAGGCTATTAAGTTTAAACTTTCAGGGAACGTTGAGTGACATTTAGAACTAACCTAAAGGCACCTTGTGCATATTACCATTGCTGCTGCTACTATTACTACCCCTGTTCTTCAGGAGATGCTGAAGACTAAGGGTATAAGGTGGAACTTTTAGTGAACGTTGAAGGGGCTGTTGAGCTGCATCAAAATACACCCTTCGCCTGCATGTCATCAAAAGGGCACATTTTGAGGGGGGGGGGTGAAGGTTTAGGATGTATTGTGGAACTTTTAGCGATTAGGGATTTCGAACTAAATCAGAACATACTGTTTACATTTAGGTTGTTAAAAGGGTGTATCATCAATATTCTAGGAACGACTTAGGGTTATAAGCTGAAACTATCAGGGTATGTTGAGGGGGATGTTAAATTGTACTTTGTACTTTTGGCAGGAATCAGGCGTTACTACCTTTTCCGGCATCAAGGATTTTAGAAACGTGCTTGGAGCATGTAATGTGGTTTTCTGCCAGCTTCTTTGCAAGTGTCGACCATTGGGTTGACCGAACCTTCTGAACTCCCAATAGATTCATGATCTGATTTAATAAGGTTCCACCAGTTTTTCCGTTGTCCGCACTTGCTAGAAGGATTTGGTGAGGCGAGTACTCTGATGACCTCTGTAAGAAATGGGCCAACTATTTCAGTTGACACTCCTTGGTCTTGATTGCAACACATCTCGTAATGTCCGCAGGTATATCATGAGGATACTACGCAAACAGGTATGCTCAAACACCTTCAGTGCATTTTCATGTAGTCGCTTCACTGACCAAGCTTCACATCCATAAAGAAGGATTATGCGAACCAAAGTGAGGTATACTCGAACTTTAGTGCGCGCACTAATTTCCTAAGGGGTTTTCAAAGGGAAGCAAAGACCGTCTGTTCTTTCTGTAATCACTGTTGAGCATCGGCGTCTGAAAATCTATCAGCTTAAGGGTGGAAGCCAAGTTTTGCGAAGCTGTCGACCTGATCCAACTGTACTTAATTTACAGTAAGCGAAATATGATTAGTGTCGTTAATTGCCCTAAATTTTGTCTTCCCTGTAGAGACTTTCAAACCAATGCGATCTGCCCATGTCATCACATCATCGAGAATAGTTTGGGCTTTCTCTGGGTCTGAGAGAATTCCAACATCATCAGCGTAGTCATGGTTGTCAAGTGAAAGGTCCTGTACAATCTGAACTCTTGTATGAGAAGATAGGGCATTCTCTAGCACCCAACCAATTCAATAGTGAAACAGAGTCGGAGACAGGACGCAGCCCTGTTTTGCTCCAAACTCAACCACCAATTGTTCAGTCTCTTTTCCGTAAACTCGAGCTTGGCTCACTGACCCTTCATAGTATGATATAAGCAGCTCGATGAATTTCAGGAGCATTCCGCAATTTTCTAGAATTAGCCAACGTTTTTGACGAGTGATCCAGTCGAAAGTGGCAATAAAGTCCAGAAATATCAAAATAAAAGGGCAAATTATACCCTTCAAACTGCTTGATAATGAGGCAGAGTCCAAAAATATTGTCAGTGCAGCCTCTACCAGGACGGAGGTCGGCTTGGTTTTCCATGTTTTTTTCCCATGCTCTCTTGAAGCGGTTGAGGTGAATAATGCTAGTACTATCACTATTACTAATCATACAGCCCCTTCCACTCATGCTACTGCGACTACTATTATTTCTTAGGTTAGGGGTTGTAAGTAAGCCTTATTTTTGTGTAAATTCAGTAGCTCAATTTCAGTAACAGTTGGAATCCTCTTTGCTCCAATAGACCAGAAATAAATCGACTATTTCAAATTAGCCTAAACTTGAAAATACCTTCACTTTTCATATTGGTCGTCACAAATTACCTAGTCGTAAATATTGAAAAGACATTCCTTTGTTTTAAGCATTGAACAACGTTTTGAACCCATAATAAATAGGTGAAGACCTAATCCAGCCCAGTTTTGTATAAAACAAAATTGAATATCGTAAGGCATTACGAAATTTCAACCTTTTAGAATCCAGGCCTAAAATACTGGGAAATACTACCTTTTAACAGAAAGTTGGGAATTGGCTAAAAGGACGGAACAGAAAAATCGCTAAGAAAATCGAAATTAATTACCAAATTGAATAAAATGTACGGATCAGAGAGATATCAGGGTGGTTTTGTGAGAACAGGAGATGAGAAAGGTAAGTAACCTTTTTACTAACTATGGCAAGTACCTGTCTTGTTTCAATTTCATTAAATGTAAAGTTAAAATAATAATATAAAACCTTTTCGTCATACCGAAAGAATCCTAAATTTGTGAAAACCCCTGGTCTAGTTGGCGTTGAGAACAACGGATTGGATTGTATTTTGTTAGGTGATTAATTAAAAAAAATCGTTTTGCACAAAATATGATTTTCAAAAAAAGTGAAGAGCTCCATTAAACCAAAAGTAAACAAACAGATTAATACCTAAAACAAACAGAAATTAAAATAAGTCAAACTAAACAAGAGCAGAAAATAATCGGAGTAGGGTCCTAAACCCTATGCTTTCTAAGAGCCAGAATATAATTTGTACTTTACTGAAAAAAATTCGAATGAATTTATTGAAAAAATGTGCATTGTCAGTTTAATAAACATATGCTCATATTTATTCCTTAATTTGTCAATTAATTTATAATTTATTAATTTATAATTAATTTATTAAGAAATAGCCAGAGGTTTAAGGTGGAAAAACCCACAACAAGGAGTGAAACCTTTAAGAGCCGTGTGCCTTTTCCCAGGCTAGTGTTTCGTGGACAGTATTTCCACGCACAAAAATTGGAATTCCCTAGACTCCAGTTCTTTTTACCCCCTATATTTGTACTTTAGGGTATATACCATAGAGTCTGAATCCAGAAGAGAAGTGTATCCCCTTTCTAGCCCTTTCTCTGCCGTATATACAGCCAAGCTAGCTGATAAGTATATATTAAGAGACTATAGGGAGAGAAGTACTATTAGTCAAGCCAGGAATTTTAATTTCTATCCAGTCTAGGGAAATTCAGTCAAGGAATTTTCCTGTTAAAGTTAAGATTTATCTAAGGTCCAAGGAACACTGATTCTTGTTGCTAGAAATAATTAGAAAATACCTTGTTTTGGGTTTTACTAATAAATTTGTGTCTAATCAATTGTGGCTATTCCAAGTTTGGGCTCAACACTTTAACATACACCCATAACCAGGTTTCCTAAAAAACACTGAATTCTGCAACACCCATAGCCGTGGTTCCGCAACACCCAGGATTCCCGTTACGCCATGGAAAACACATGCTTCTTTTAAATGCCCAGGTGTTTCGTCAGTGTTTACCTTTGGGAATACACATCCCCGCAATATGACCGGTCCCAGTTTTAACTTCAGGGATCCGTGGGAAATCACCACTTGTAACTAAAGAGGGGCACACACGTGAGTGTTACGTAATCTTACTCATGGTTGTTACGTAATGGCGACGCATTAATGATATCTTACGTAATTGCACCGCACACGTGGGGGTTACGTAGAGGCTGTGCGTACGTAAGTTTTACTTAAAGACAGCACACCCATCAGTGTTACATAATACTTTTTGAGATCTCATTTTCTTTCAATGCATTTTTCGTCAAGATATTCAAGGCGTTTTTTTCTATCAAGGCGTTTTTCTTTCAAGGTGTTTTTTTCTTTCAAGGCGTTTTTTCTTTAGTTCTTACTTAATGAAAAATGTTTACGGATGACAAATTTTCAAGTGATCTCTTTCTTCAGAGTCCGTGGTTGATCCCCCACTTTTAACTGAGGAGGACACAAACGTTGGGTGTCATGTAATGCTTTTCGAGATTTCATTTTCTTTCAATGCATTTTCCTCAAAGAACTATTATATTACAATGATTTTTGTGCCCGTTAGGACTCGAAAAGCCATTTTCATCCAATAGAACTGCGCCTTAATCATCTGGACCAGTAACTTATTTCTAACATTCTATTATGGCTAATACTTTCTACATGATAGACCTTAGCATTCAGTAAGAACCCTCTTCCATTAACTGACTCCATTAAACGATTTCCATATCCGAGCGCATAAGCATTACAGTGTTATTGATTTTCTAACAGGGCTTAGACAGGAGGTGTTATGTACCATCGATGTTAGATATTCTTGGAACAAGGAATCTAAAAGATTAGGGCTTTTGTAAATACACATTTATTGATAAAAAAAACACTATAAAATCAAGAAATCACAGAAAAAAACAGTTAAAAGACACATCAAACGATAAAACAAAAACATCCATGAATTAGAGAAAGATGAGGCTCCTCATCTTCAGAGAATATCAGAGGGAGAGGGTTGTTATTAGAAGTAAATTTAAGTCCTATTAAGAGATTTTAACGAAAATGCCAAATTTCTTCAGGTCAAGACTATGCAACCCCTCCCAATTGGCAAGCACATATTTGAATAATATTTTCTCTTCAAATTTCCCATAATCCCTTTAGAGATACATTTCATCCACATTAGGAGGTATTTCTGGACGGATTATAATGAAAATGCATCGTTTCTTTGAGTGAATGTTAGATTTCAGTCCACTTTACATCAAAAAAGTCCTTTTAACACCTCCTGCCTTAGCTTTAAGCTTTAGAACATGTTAGTCCAAGCAATCCAACCCTCTGTAATGCACCATATAAATTCCCAACCTGTACCTCACTATTATTAGTCCTCTGGCACTCTCTGGCTTCCCCATCTTCATTCCTAAGAAATTTTCCAGATGTTTTCCTGTTAAAAATCACGCATTAGATCCATTGCTTTCTGTTTTCGCAACCCAACCCTCCGAAATACGCAATGGCGATTCTCGACCTGTTCCACACTATTGTTGGTCCTCTGGCTCTCTCTGACACTTTCATCTTCATTTATAAGACATTTTCCAGATATTTTCCTTTTAAAAACTACGCATTAAATCCATTAGTTCATATTTTCACAAGACGACCCTCCGTAATACACCAAGCCAATTCTCAACCTGTACCACACTATTACTGGTCCTCTGGCACTCTCTGACACCCCCATCTTTATTCCTAAGTCATTTTTCAGATATTTTCCTGTTAAAATCACGCATTAAATTCATTGGTTCATGTTTTCACAACCCGACCTTCCGTAATGCCCCATGCCAATTCCCAACATGTGTCACACTATTACTGGTTCTCTGGCACTCTCTGACATCACCATCTTCATTCCTAAGATGTCTTCTAGATATTTTCCTGTTAAAAATCACGCATTAGATCCATTGGTTTGTGTTTTCGCAACCCAAACCTCTGTAATATACCATGTTAATTCCCGACCTGTGCCACAATGCTACTGGACCTCTAACACTCTCTGACACCCCCATCTTCATTGACAATACATTTTTTCAGATATTTCCCGTTAAAAATAGCGCATTAAATGCATTGGTTCATGTTTTTTCAACCCGACTCACTGTAATTAAACCATGTCAATTCCCAAAATGCCCACAATACTACTGGTCCTCTGGTACTCTCTGTACCAGAGGATTAAAAATCACGCATTAAGTCCATTAGTTCGTGTTTTCGCAAGTCCAACCCTCCATAATACACCATGTCAATTCCAGACCTGTCAAACCAATTGCGGTCCTCTGGCACCCTCTAGAATCTATTCAGTATTCCTAAGACATTTTCCAGTATTTCTGTTGTTACAAATCACGCATTAATTCAACTGGCTAATATTTTCAAAACCCAACCCTCCGTGAACCACCATGTCAATTCACACCACCGTGTCAAACTAGTACTGGCCCTTTGTGTTGGCCTCATGTGGCTTGATGGTGTAGTTAGTTGTTAGTAGTAGCCCTATTTTTTTTGTTTTATTACAAACCGTACTGTAACTTGCGAATTTTCACATATTTTCATGATAAACTGCACCTGTGTTGACCTCAGGTAGCTTGGTATTACAGTGAGTTGTTAATAGTAATAGTATTTTTGTGTGTTTTTTTTTTAATGCCTTTCATAATATACCTTAAACATTTTCAAATATTGTCTTGATAAAACGTACCTGTGTCAACCCCAGGTGGTATTATGCTGGGGTGAGTTATTAGTATTAGTAGTATTTTCATGTTTTTGCATGTCATTCATACTATACTGTAAACATTTTTAGATATCTTCTTAAGAAAACATACGTGTGTTGTCCTCAAGTGACTTGATGGTGCAGTGACTTGTTAGTAGTAGTTCTTTTTTTGTGTTTTTTTTTGCAAACGATTACAAATTTTCAGATATTTTTATGATAAATCGTACCTAAGTTGACCTCAGATAGCTTTTTAGTGCAGTGAGTTGTTAGTAGTGGTAGTATTTTTGTATTTTTTTTCTCAAGCCTTTCATACTATATCTTAAACATTTTCAAATATTTTCTCGTTAAAACGTACCTATGTCAAACTCAGATGGCATTATGCTGTGGTGAGTTATTATTAGTAGTAGTATTTTCATGTTTTTTGCATGCCATTCATACTTTTTTAGATGTTTTCTTAATAAAACCTAAGTGTGTTGGCCACAGGTGACTTGATTCTACGGTGAGTATTTAGTAGTAGTTCTATTTTTGTGTTTCTGCTTACCATATACTACATCTTAAATATTTTCCCAAATTTTCTTGATAAAATCCTCCTTGTATTAACCTCAGGTAGCTTTATATTGCAGCGAGTTGTTAGTAGTAATTCTTTTTTTGTGTTTTTTT
>JAQQPU010012944.1:0-25097 GCA_029168905.1 Artemia sp. Kazakhstan ARC1039
ATAGGTGCTTATTAATTAAACAAAACACACTCAAGAATTACGCTTAGGTTATATCTTAGAAAACCGGTTTAATAGCGATAAAGACAAGTGATGGGTAAAAGAATACTTTGGACTTGTATAATGCGGGCTCTATATTTGTATATTAGGGAGAGGGTAGATTAGATTAGGTTAGGGGTGCTGTATTATATACTGCATGCATATATGTGGCAATACATTTTACATGGATTGAAAAAGTGGATTCATGGAAATCGCCCCCCCCCAAAAAAAAAAAAAACTTCTGGTATCATTCCCTCTCCTAAGAAATATCTTGGCGAGTTTTGCGATGTCCCAGCTCACATTTTTCACCTCTAGGCTGGTCGGTATTTAAATGTTATTAATTAAAAAAACTTTTTCCACAAAATAAGTTTTTCAAAGAAAAGTAAAGAACTACATTAAAAAAAATGAGCAAAAATAAAATCAAATAATCTACCAAGCGTGAAACTACCACAAATCATCATCGATAAATAAATGAAACCCAAAACGAACAGAAATTACAATAAATAACCGAGTCAAACTCAAAACGAGTAGAAATTAACATAAGTTCAGCTCAAAACCCCTATATCTCCCAAGGCCAGAATATAATTTGCACTTTACTGAAAAAAAATAAATGTTTTTACGTTTATAACTTTAATAAATAAAATAATATTAACATTTTGATTATTAAATATCAGTAAATGTATGTTAAACCGACAATGCACATTCATTTGTATTTTTTTTTATGGAGTTCTTTACTTTTCTTTGAAAAACTTAATTTGGGGAAAAGTTATTTTAATTAATTTATATTCGTTTTATATTGACATAGTCTTTTCAGGGAACAATAAAATAATACTTTCAATATATTCTTTTTTTAAGAATTTATAGTTTGGCCTGCTATTTGTATGCTGGAGAAAATTTTTCAGTGATTTTTAACAACATACACCCTTTTAAAAATCTGGACACAAATAGTAGGGTTTAAAATTGTTTCATACCTCCTCTAATTGCCCTGAAATGGAAAACTTGATACAATTAGTAAAAAAATCTGCTTACTTTCTTTGATAGTTTGGATACATTTACGCCATTCTGATTTTGGTTAAATTTTAAGAGCAGAAGTAGCCTCGAAAGTCAGAACATAATACGCTCAATCGTTCTTGGGAAACTGCTGAGATGCCTTATTGGGAATTAGCATTAACACAGTGCATTTTGATTTAATCTTATGATAACATTTAGTTTTTAAACATAAAGACAAATGGGAGGGTGGGCGTGGGAAGGGGATTAGTTTCCTTCCAATCACTTACGACTATTAAAAAGGGCATCAGCCCTTTCTATTTTCAATCGAATGAGCCCTTTTTGAAATTCGTACGACAGCTCTTTCGATACAAAGTGCCCTGGTATATACGACAACAACAACGAAAAAATAATACTATATAAATATGTCAAGTCTTCCAGTCACTTTCGACTATTAAAAATGGCACTAGGCCTTTCGATTTTGAGCCTTATTCTAAACCTTATATGACCCTAGAGAATAACTTACAACCCTTGCACTGAGGTTCCTGAGGGGGGTATCATCCTAAAAGACCTAATTTCCAGAACTTTTAACAACGTTGAACAAAATGGATATCTCAAAATTTTGATTGGATGTGTTTGGGAAAATGATCGGCGTGAGAGGGGAGTTAGACGCTATCCAATCCCTTTCAACGATTAAAAAAGGTACTAGCCCTTTCAATAGCCAATTGAATGAGCCCTTTTGAAGTTTCTAAAATGCTTTCAATAAAAACCTTATATGCCCCAGGGCACAACTTACCACCCTTGCACTGAGGGCTCTGAGGGGGTTATCATCCTAAAAGACAAAATTTCCAGAACTTTTAACTACGTTGAACAAAATGGATATATCAAAACTTTAATTTGATGTTTTTGGGAAAATGATGCGCGTGAGAGGGGCGTTAGTCACTATCCAATTACTTTCAACTATTAGAAAAGACACTAGCCCTTTCAATTTCCTATTGAGTGAGCCCTTTTGAAGTTTCTACGACAGCGTTTTCAATAAAACATTATATGGCCCCAGGGCATAGCTTACAGCCCTTGCCCTAAGGGCTAGAGGGGGGGGGGTTATCATCCTAAAAGACAAAATTTCCTGAAATTTCAACTGTGTTGAACAAAATGGATATCTAAAAATTGTAATATGATGTGTTTGGAAAATATTGAGCGTGAGAGGGGCGTTAGTCGCTATCCAATCACTTTCAACTATTAAAAAAGCCACTAGCCCTTTCAATTTCCAATTGAATGAGCCCTTTTCAAGTTTCTACGACAACGATTTCAATAAACTTTATATGCCCCCAGGGCACAACTTACAATCCTTGCCCTGAGGGCTGTGGAGGGAGGGGTTGTCATCCTTAAAGACCTAATTTCCAAAACTTTCAACTACGTTGAATAAAATGTCTGTCTAAAAATTTTAATATGATGTATTTGGGGAAAAGGTAGGCGTGAGAGGAGGGTTAGTTGCCCTCAAATCACTGTCGACTATTAACGCTAAGCTCTTGCATTATTGTCATATTATTATATTGTCCTGAGGATTAGTTAGAGATGGCATTAGTGTTGTACCAGATAAGATTGTAGTGAAAAAAATTAGTAATTAAGGCGGTAAAAGTTGGCTAGCCAGTGGAAAAGTTACTCAGTTTCGAAATAAAGATAGAACAGTTTATTTTGAGCCCAAAACGATTCCTTTGGGAAGCCAGAAATCCAGCAGTGTCGATCAAATTCCATTAAGAAGATATTTGCTGCCACATATAGCCAGCAGTTCAATAAGTGGGAAAGAAAACGCTCCAGACCACTAATAGAAAAGCCATCCGTGGGTGTTAGCCGTGCCCCGAAGTAAACGGAAAAAGTGGAATGCTCGATTAGCCTTTGCCTGGATATATATTAAAGGCTATTTAAGGTACGTGATATATTTATTTTTAGTAGAATCTAATGCTGAAAATGGAAGAACTACTAGCCGAAATAAAAAAGATGAGAGGTGAGGTAAAGGAGAAGTTGCAGCGAATTGAAAATATCGTTGCCAGCGCTGAATCTGTACGGAGGGGATGGGCTACGTTCGTGAAGAAACAAGATAAAAAAGTTAGTGCTTTGGAAACTAAAGTTCAGGAACTCTCGCTCCTGTTGAAAAAGTTTGAATTTGAATCTAAGAAAAATAACTATGTGTTATACGAGTTCAACCCAGGAGTAAGGGGTCATTCGCTAAAGGATGACTTATTACAGTGTTTTGGTAGGGTTGTGCCCAGTTTTCACATTCGCTGGAGTGACATTAAAGAGGCATTTAGAATGAAAACTCGTTTCGGAGAAGTCTCGCCAGTTGAGACCGATTCCAGAGCAAGCAAAAAGCGAAGGTAGATCCGATGCATTCCTACGGGGGACGAAATTACAAATTGGAGACCAAACATTTTCCTACGACTATGAAACTCAGCGAGTGATCGAAACTGTCCAAAATCCCAGCACGACAAGTATCATGGTGGTCGATGAGGAAAGTGACAGGATTACAGATGGGGACACGAAATCGGTTACGAGTGATGTATCCGATACTACGGTTAAAAGACGGCAACGCGACAGAGACACCGGTTAGAATGTCTCAAGGGCCAGTGGATTCAGAAGTTAGACCGTAACGGGTCAAACTAGCACTAGAGTTGGAAGAGGGAGTACGAGTGGGTTTAGAAGAAGAGTCTGGAACGGAAGGACAAGAAGCAGAGGATTGGCAAGAGGGAAGGAACCTAATAGGTTTATTCTTGATCGGGCAATTCGGGTATAGAATTGTGAGGGCCGTGGTGCAATGAATTTGAAAATATGTTTCTGAAATATTCAGGGATTTAGTGATCAGAAACTAAGTGCTTCATGTAGGTTAGATGAGTGGGATATTATAGGTCTAGCTGAGACATGGAGAAGTTCTTGTATTTACACTCAAGGGTTTATATTTGAGTTCGCTTGTACAAAACCATCGAGGAATGGCAGAGTGTACGGAAGAGTTGCTATTTTATGTAGAGAAAGTCGTTTCCACTCGGTTTTTTAGAGTAAAAAGTGAGTTTGAGAATATTGTGTGGTTAAAGGTAAAAATGAATGAATTAAATCTAGTCATAGGAGCTGTTTATATACCACCACAGAATAGTTCGTATATGAAGGAAAATATTTGGGAGTTGGTATCAAAAGATATGAGAAAATATTTTTAATTATATGGTGATAGCTATTTTATTCTTACAGGTGACTTTAACGCGTATACTGGGATTTCAGATGGTGAATTTGAGAAAGTTGGAGATAACTGGAGGAGCAATATATCACAGGATCCTTCCGAATCACCTTGGTATTATGATGATTTAAAAATTGGTAAGCAACAGAGTAAGGACCAGAACCGTAGAAAGAATAAATGGATATCTAACCTTTTAGATTTTTGTGTGAATGAAAAATTGGTAATTGTGAATGGTAAACTGGGTGAAGATGAAGAAGCGGGGAATTTTACTTGTTTTTCTGGCTCACCAAGTGTGGTAGATTATTGTTTGGTTGAGTTGAATCTGTGGCCAATGTGTAACAATTTTAGAGTGATGGGTTGCGTAGGGTCGGACCACGTCCCAATTAGTCAATATGAGTCTTCCTGGGTCCGAGAGGTCTCTATGCGAGATAGGAGTTCGGAGCTGGCAAAGAGAAGGGGAGATAAGTAGATTTACAAAGAATGATATTTATATTATAAAACCGATAAAAATAGTTAAGGAGACAGAAGGGATAGTAAACCAAGGGATAATAATAGGTAGTACTCATGAGCTAATAAAAGAATGTGAGGAATTCTGTGAAATTGGTAAGGTGGAGGAGAGTCTAAATGGACTAAACATGGTAGTGTGTGATATTTGTGTAGGAGCAGGAGAAAGTGTTGAAATTGAGGTTAGGAATTCAGAGGAGAGGTAATTGGATATGGAAAGAAAAAATTTAAAAGCTAGGCTACAAGAAGCGTTAGATGTAGTCAGGTTCCAGAGACCAGGGACTTTAGATAATAATTTTTCTGCATACCGAAGAATTAGGAGAGAGTATAAGAAAGTAGTAAGAAAGTGTAAGAAGACGAAAGAAGAAGAAGATATTAAGGAGATAGAGCAGGCATTAAGGGATAAGGATAGCAAAGTTTTTTGGAAGAAGGTTTCAAGTTCTACCAGAAGGGAGACAAGACAATATACCCCCCCCCCCCCGTGGACACCTGGTCGAGTGAATTAGAGAGGCAGGAGACAACGGAAAATGAGTGTGTATTTGAAGATAACTGGAAGAAGAGTATCAAAGATCCAGTTTATGGCCCTATGAAGGAAGAAGATGACGCTTCAATCGACTCAGTTAGGGTAGAAGAAGCATGAAAAAGTTTAAAAGAGATGAAGGGATGTTCAGCACCTGGTCCTGATGGTATTCCAGTAATTCTATGGAAGTAGAGTAGAAGCGTAACATTGTATATTATTTCTCTGATAATTACAGCAGTTCTTCGATCTGGAATTTGGTCTAGTGAGTGGAACCTGGCAGTAGGAGTGTCAATTTTTAAGAAAGGGAATAGAAATCTACAAGAAAATTATAGATGTATACATTTAGGTAACACACTGGGAAAGCTAATGGTGAAGATATTAGATAACAGACTTAGAAGTTGGCAATAAAACCGAGTTACGCCGCACTAAAACCGAGTGGAAACTCGTGGTTCGTTCCAAGCAAACCGCGAGCCAGATAGTGAATGCAGCTAAACGTGCAAAACCGTCACTCAACATCTCCCTCAAGGAACCTGCTTTTTTAATTGCGATCATGCGAGTGCCAGAGGATCTAGACGAACAGTCTCTTAAACAGCTAATCCCCAAGTGCAATAAAACCCTACAGTGTGGCAAGTCTCGAACATATAAAGTCTACTTTCCAACGCGAAATGACCTCGATACCTTTCTCAAAGTCTCTGTCAAAATCGGATATGAACCCCTCCCAGTCGAAGAGTTCGTGTTCTTCCCTCGGCTCTGCTTTAATTGCCACGCAATCGGTCACCTATCTGCAGATTTTAAGAACGGTTAATTATGTTCCAAATGCGGCTCCGCTGATCACAAATCTACGTCTGATACCCCGTGTCAGAAGGCAGCCTTTTGCGTTGGTTTCAAGAAGCAGGGTCATACTTGCTATAGTGTGAAGTGCCCAAAAAAACTGTAAACTCTCAAACTAATGTCCTCGTCACTAACTCTTTTATCGTGGAATATAAACGGCTCTTTTATTAATAAACTTCCGTTTCTCGAAAGCCTTTGTTCTCAGTTTAGTGTGATTTGTCTCCAGGAACATTTTGTAACTAAACATGGTCTGAAGATACTTGAGCTTGAGGATATGACAACTTATTGTGTACCCTCTAGACAGCTAAACAATAGAGGCTGACCCTCGGGTGGACTTTTTACGTTTGTGAAATCAGCGCTCCGTGTCTTCGAAGCAAATGATTATTATCTAGCTGTGAGAGTGGATTGTTCTGTGTGTATTAGCGTGTACATTCCCACAGACTACAATAATGACCAGTCTGAGCATAGGTTTGTGCTATCGTGTGAAAAACTAGGTTCATGTATAGACAAAATTTGACACTTAGGTTTACATTGCATTATAGCCGGTGACTTTAATTGTAATCTCTCCGAGCCAAATTCTCAAGCTTCACTGCGTAAAACACTAGTTAATGGCTTATTTAGTGATTTCTTGTGTGTTTTAGATAAATCGTCCGATTTTACGTATGTTCACACGTCCTCGCGGACTTCCAACCTGGACGACGTTGTAGTATCGTCAGATTTGCAAGCGGATATAGTAAAGTTGTGTTTGATTATCAGTTGTCTGATCATCTTCCCATAACTTGCTCTGTTGGTATGCCATCTTCTGGTCAAAAAACCACAGCTCTTTCTCCTTCAGCACCTCGACACCGTTATAACTGGTCGAAAATTGATCAAGCCTTATTCATTGAGTCGGTAGATTCAGTCCTGAATAAAATCAGTGTCCCATTTTTTCTCCTTCAGAAGTCACTCCAGTTACCTCAAAAAGAGGCTTCGATTTGTCTAGATATACATTGTGCAGAAATCTGCCATGCACTCAGCTTTGCAGGAAAACAAGCTGTTCCTTTGCAACGAATTCGTAAAAGAATCATTCCTGGGTGGTCGTCAAATCCAGATCTCGTCGTTTCATATAGTCAAGCAAAATTTTGGTTTTCAGTATGGACAGAATTTGGACGTCCAAATATGGGTCTTGTGAACAGCATATGGATTTTCACGAAGTGATAGTTTGCTAAGGCCCTGGCTCGGCATCGGAAAAATCTAGTCAGTCATTATTCTGCCCTTTCAAACAAGATAGAAATATGATCTTCAAGTATGTCTCTCGCTCTGGAAAATAATCTTCTTCACCATCCCCAGCCGACATCTCTGAAGATGAATGGTACGCCCATTACGAATCAGAGTTCTCAGCTCCTGTTTCCTCCATCAAACAATCTTACAAGGCTGCCTTAGATCAGTTTCTATCTTCTCATTCTGATAAAGATTTTATTTTCAGTACCCGCTCTGTTGAAGATGCCATCTGTAGGCTCAAATGGAAAGGCTCTTTGGGCATTGACGAAGTCAGTGCAATCAACTTCAAACACGGATGTAAACTTCTCGTGGCACATCTCTCTCTCTGCTTATGCAGATGATTTTCTCTCAAGGGATTGTTCCTGCCTCTTTCTGCATAGGAGATCTGACTTCTTTGTAAAGTTAAAAAAAATGAAAAATTTAACCAGTGAAAACTCCCAAAATCTGCTGATGGCTTATGAATACAAAGTGCATTTAAGAACTTCAATAACTTACATAACACTATAAGTAAAATAACAACTAAAAAACCCAAATGATTTTCACTAAACATCAGTTGCTAAGATAACCATCTGTCTGTTTAGCTGGAAAGGCAAGGATGGGCAGGGGCTAAAGTAGGGTTGAGAGGGCGGGGCAGGGACGGGGGGTTGAGTGTTGAAGAGTGATGGAGACTGGATTTGTTATTATTATTTTTCTTTTACAATTTCATTTATGTATTATTAGTTTTTGTTCAATTATTTATCGATTTATCTTTTTTCATGTATACTGGTTATAGTTAATTTATTTTTGGTTTATATATAATAGTTTTAATTAAATAGTCAATATTTGAGTAAATAGTTAAGTTGATAGGTAAGTAGGCTGGTTACACGAACTTGTGCATGACTGCAAACCCTCATGGATTTTCTCCAATGGGAAATTGTTGTTTAATTTATTTGTTTGTGAATTTGGAATAGCCTAATAATAAAACTTATGCAATCAAAAAGATAGTTATTTCAATGTCAGAAGGGCATACTGTGCCTTTCATGCTGGACCTTTTCAAAAATATTTGATTATTGATGCTTCTCCGATTTTTACCAATGATATGTACTAAGCTTGAAACGTTTGGTTTTCTTTTTTAAGGTTTTTGAATTGCTGTAATCCCTTTTCAAAATATCAAATCATCATTTGTAATAATTGCAAATTTTCAATTTTTGGGCCTTCCTATTCACAATATATAACTGGTTGCGTTCAAACCTGTAAGTGTGTTCAAACCTGTAACTGGTTGTGTTCAAACCTGTAGCGATTCTGAACTGAACTTCAAAATGTTTTTAACTTTTTTTCATGTCTTAAAAAGACATTGCTTATACTTAAGAAAAGAAATTGGGTAATGATGTTTTTCTAACAACAATTTCTGCTAAGCTTCAAACTTTTGGGCTTTTTTAAGGTTTTTGAATTGTTGTAACCCCTTTTTAAATATATACTAGAATGACTGAATCTTTTAGAGGGGAAAAAATTTGGAGTTTTGTTTCTCTCAATCCCAAAAAACGATTCCCTTTTCTAGATATTGAGATGGCCGAGATTTGAGTTCGATCAAGTGACGTTAACATGTGTTGCACGTCGCTCTAAACTCCTGAGACCTGACCATAGAAATACTTTTCCAATTATGTTCATTTCTTTGTAGTTGACTTAAAAAGAATCATTTTGACCAATGATCAACTAAAAAAGAAAGTTGTCCCACCATCTCTCCTTCTGGATTAAGTCCACAGTTGTGGACTGTCGAGCTAAAAGTATAGAAAAAAAACTGTTTCATCTATTAAAAAAGATTTGTCAAAATGTTGAAAACAAAACATTACTCTTCATGAAACTTCTTGAAGCAGTTGTTGTCTCGTGTCAAGCAGATAATGATTCTACACTGCAAGCAAATTGACCTTTTGCAGCATCCATGCCTTCTGCATCGGGTTGCGTTTGCCAAGTTGCAAAATTCTGGTAGATGTAGTGCAGCTCTGGCATGTGGTGGAGGGATTGGCCTCTTTTCACGCTCAAAACACGGAGCTGAGTTTTACCCAAGAGTTTTTTGCCACTATTTTCTTGACCTCGTGACTCCAATCTTCTAGAATTGAGCAAAACACTCGGCCACGTTGAAGCGAAGGTCAGTAAGCTGTTTGAGGTCACCAAAAACTTCTGGGCCATGGCCCTTCAGCTCCCAAAATGTATTGGCTAGTGCAGCATCCACAAAATGATGAAACAGGCATACAGTCCATTTTTAGCTACGCATCTCAAACCTGTAATAGGTAACCATGCAGTCCACAAGGTTGAAACCACCCATTTAGGTGTTGTAGTTGAATACTACTCATGGACATCTGACCTGCACGTAAGACCCCTGGCGCTTGTCATACCTTTTGAGCTCTGTCTCCTCTTCTATGCCTTTGCTGTTTGAAGAGAGGAGAACCACTTTTTTGTCAAACCACTCGGTCACAGCTACTTTTGTATCTCAGTGCTTATAGCTTAGACTCTAAGCTATAAGAAGACTCTAAGCTATAAGAAGACTCTAAGCTATAAGAAGACTCTGAGCTATAAGAACACTCTAAGCTATAAGAAGACTCTAAGCTTAGAGTCTTTTAGCTTAGAGTCTACTTATAGCTTAGAGTCTTCTTATAGCTTAGAGTCTTCTTATAGCTTAGAGTCTTCTTATAGCTTAGAGTTTCTTATAGCTTAAAGTCTTCTAATAGCTTATATGCTTAGACTTTATAAGAAGACTACTTATAGCTTAGAAGACTTAAAGTCTCCTGTCATTGTTACAGAAGTAGCCATGACCGATTGATGAGCGCGACCTTCAGCCTTAATGGACCGAATTTTCAAAAATGGGCTTTTAAAAAAATAGAAGAATCAAGAACCCTTTATTTTAAACAACTTTTATAGTATTGGAAAAGCCTCAACTAAATTACGCTATCACTTGCAACACATAAAAAAAAGAAAAAACTAAGCACGATTAATGACATTTGGATAAAACGAAATAAAAGAATTGCTGAAGCGATTTTTTCTGCATCTTATTTGCTCGAACTTGTTTTGTGTCGAGTTTTGGCCTTGGAACAATAAGAGGAGGCAACAGCGTACTGTGTTTTTCATTAGCAAGGAGCGACTGTCCAAATTTACGCCTGAGATAGAATCTCTGTTCTCTGAGCATTGGTATTTTCAACTTTGCAGTTTCAGTCACATATGGGTCATATTTGGGGCCTATTATGATTTTTGTCGTCTTTTCTTGAACAGCCTTTAGATTGTTACTTAAGTATTCAATGTTGTGCACCAGTGGTCCCCAAACAGGGCACGCGTATTCTGTTAACGGACGTATTCAGTTTATATACGCTAGTCGTAACTGATTCACTGGGAAACCTAGGCGTCGGAGTGTAGTCAGTGATCGCAAAGCTTAGTTGCCCTTTTTCACAAGGTTGGAAACATGGAAGCTGAAAGAATAGTTAGTACTGAAAGGCCCACTAAGAATAATTGCAGTCGAAGTGGTAGAGAACTAAGGTTTAGGGCAAGCTACGTCCCTCTTAAGCCGATTAAAACAAATCACTTTTGTTTATTGACGTTAATTTGAAGTCCATTATTCCTGCACTGATCAGTGAAACTGTCCTTCAATTCACCTTGGAACTGGGGTATTGCTTGGGACTTATCCACAAGAAGTATGAGTAAAGCGGACTCATGGACGCATTTGAAGCGTTCATCAAAGTCAGTGAGAACGAAGTTCATTACATCTAAGAATTGTGAGGCAGCCAGCTTGGTGCCTTGTTGAGCACCGCACGTTATTTCAGCCCATTCAGAGTTGAGATCTCCGGCAAAAAAGCGCATAGATACACTGGTGATGGCTTCTGAGGATATCGACTATCAGAGGAAGGGTCTGTTTTCTAGCCCCATTTGCTTCAGTTTTTGCACATCAGTGATATGGCGGATTAAATTAAACGCTTTACTGTAATCAGCAAGGATAAGGTCTACTATGGTTTTCAACCCTTTTTAGCCATTCAGATATCAGGTGATAGAGAAGCACAAGATAATGGGTAAGGTTGCTTCTTTTCAAACAGTCATACTGGAAAGGGTCTAAGAGAGGGTTTATTTACGTCAGGACTTCATGATATATTAAAGATTCGGTAAACTTGGTGAGATTCGGAGCTATTTAAATAGGATGGAGTTGTTCACATGATTTCGGGTCCTTTACTTTAGGCATAGTAAAGTGTCCGAAAAGTGTCCGTAGGTTCGCTTAACAGCTTGCACGGTATGTCTTGTCGAATGTACGTACCAACACCTCCACCGCGGTGCTGCAAGCCTCGATCGCGTCTTATATATAAAAAAAAGTTCAAATGAGGGCCAAACCAAAATCAGGTTGTCCCCGAATGGGGGGGGGTGTAAAGAGCGAGGCTTTAAATAGATTGGAGTGGAGGAAGAGCGTGCGTTGCTGTGTTGGTCTCAGACACCTTGGTGCTTCAGTGAGTTTTTAGCAGTAGTAGTAGTATCGATTGCAAGTGAGATCGTGAACCAAATCAAATTGACCATATCATCCCAAGTAGGTAGTTATCACAGTACATTGGTGATGAAAACTTTCCTGAAACAAGCTGATTTAAAATCAATCCGCAGTTTCGTAGCAATTGAGACCTTAAACAGTAAAATATATCAACAGACACTTATCCGGTCAAGTGTTAGCTGAAACACTTATAAATAATTTGCCGAATTTAAACAATAATTACATTTATTGCAATTTTAAGTTCCAATTCTAATTAATTCCAATGGGTATCTACAGATCCCTGAAGGTGTTTCACTTTTCCTTTCTGTTCTTTGCCTTTAATTTCATGTTGTTTTGTTTTTCGTTTTAAAATGATTGAATTTTCGTTTATAAATGACGTCACTTATGCCCGCTTATACTGCATTTTCCAAGGTTAGCAGGTGTAACTTATCTAGCAACTAGTCTAGACTGTTTCAAGCAGTTAGTTTTCTAATCTTTGACGTCATTTACATCTCTGAAACGGTAGGGATAAGTAACCGGGCTCGTCAGATAAATAATCTTGATTACTATCAATCTGTAGCAATACTAAATTCAATCCGTAGTTCCCTATTAATTTTGCTGACACTTTGTATTCTTTCTTTTCTTAAAAAAAACCTTTTAGGAAACCAGTTTTCAATTCACGGGAATTTTCATTCCCCGTCACTTGCTTTAATTAGTTTGGTGCTTGATCCTTCGGTCCTAACATATCGCCCTTACCGATGACGTCACTATGGGTTGAATTTATGAAATATTCTCTTTAATTGAAAGGTTATGAATTTTTCTAGTTTAGAATTGCTCTCTTGGTTCAAGGACTATTTGAAGAGAGTTTCAAATTTGAGTAGTTAGATGTAAATTCAACTTGAAGAAAGCTAATGTTTGATTTTACTTATATGCATGCATCCACATGCCTAAACAGGACTAACCCAAACAGAGGAGAGAGGCAGGAGTGGATCCAGAGGCTTTGTCTTATGACCACGTGCCCAGCTTCGACACGGTAGAGCCAATCACTATCCCAGAGCTGACCGAAGAGCCGAAAGCCTCCAAACAGCTCTGTGTCGTTTTCACCACTGACCACCAATCTTTCTTCTGGCCTCCAGGTCGACGTTTCCAATTTTCAAGTGGTTGTGCTTTAATAACGGCCTTTGCAATGCTTTGGTAATCTTCACAGCGTACACAATGGCCCAGCCACACGTGCCGTTGTCAGTTTTTGGACTAGGAGAGGGGCTAACTACCGTGACATCTCAGGGGCCCTGTCTATGAACAAATCTATTTTTCTGATCGTCTGAATCGAAGTTCTATCGCAGCAAATATTCCAATTTATGGTTCAAATTACAAAAAAAAACTAGAAAAAACGGGCCTGAGGCCAATAGAAGCCAAAGATTAAAATATACTTCGGTTTGAATTTCAGAATTTAGCACTAGAGTTATTTATTTTTAAAAAATTCTTTTTAAATTTTGGTTTTAATGTTATAAATGGGCTTCATTTCGTTCATTTGCGCTGAGGATGCCTTTCTGATTGTATATGCGAAATATCTGTGGTAAATTTTACTTCGCTGAATTTGGTTATTATGTTTCTATGGAATAGGTTAGTTCGCAGACTTCTTAAAAGATTTAAGTCTGATAATCAAATGATTGTGCGATATTATGACTTAAATTCTTAATTTTTTGACTTTGGGGGAAGGGATGGGGTCCCAATTTTGACACTTTCTTAGACTAGGTTTAAAAATACAGTTCTGACTTTAAATTAATATAGTTTGTCTTACAATTGACTTAGATTCAATATGGTATATACTATTGTATGTATGTCTCGGATTAATCTTAGGTCCTCTTGACTGCTTAGGTCCTTGTATCGGCTTTGCAGTATGCTGCCACACATGAGTTTGAGCTCTAGGTTCGTATTACCAAGCTGAGACAAGTTGTTTTCTAATGAAAATTCTAAAATAGCCAGTCAATCTAACATTACTGAAAAACTTTATGCTAAGCTTCCCCCTTTCATAGGCCGTAAAGGCATAAGGTGGTGCATTTGTTCCTCTAGAATCATATATAGTCATCATTTATTCAAAATAAACGGTTAATTCTAATTAAAAAATTCTAAAATAGCCAGTCAATCTAACATTACTGAAAAACTTTAGTATAAAGTTTAAACTTTAGTATAAACTAGCTTCCCATTTTCATAGGCCGTAAAGACATGCGATGGTGCATTTGCTCCTCAAGAATCACCATTTATAGTCACCATTTATACAAAATAAACGGTTAATATAGACATTTATTTTAAAGCTTATTTAACAAAGTTGAATCAGATTATCTTTGATTAAAATCTGTATAATGAGGTACAATTTTGAAAAAGGGTGGTTATGCAGGGGGGAGGCTGATGCTTCAAAAAACATATTTTTCACCTACATTCTCTAATATGGCTGTCCCTCTCATATACGCAATAATTTCTGTTCGTTTTAAGTTTTAATTTTGCTCCTTAATTTCAGTTGAAAAACATGTTTTTTTTCATATAAATATACAAGGTTCACCTTTATTTCAAACAACAAGGATTTTTGCCAAACATACCAATCACATGAATCAATTACGTACATGAATACTATGTATTGAATTAAAATACATTATGTCCAAGACCTGGAGAAAAAGAAAATCAGACCAAACCCAAAATAAATAAAAAAAAAACATTTTTCTCAAATTAAAACAGGTATGCGTAAACATGTCTTTATACAATTTCCTTAGCCTAAAAATATGCTACGGAAGGAGCAGAGGCAGGAACATGAAAACGCTTTCTAAGTTGATATTTCAGGATCTGAATCCATTCCTGGAAGCTTCATTTAATACTCCTAGATCAAAAATTTTTCAAAATCCCAAAAGTTCCTAACGATATAAATTCCAATATTATCAAGGGGCGGGGGTGGGAGCGTGTGGCAGGGAGACAAGCTAAGATCCAAAGGCACCTTTAAAGCATCCAACTGCCCCACTGCGTATAGTCTTAATGCAGTCCTTCGTGATTTAGCAATACTTTAGGGGATCAAATCTTCTCCTATGTGATATTTCTTTCCCAGCAGTTTAACAAAAAATTTGTTCACTATCTGATGAGACGTTTTCTTGAACTTTAAGTCTCTATGTTGCAGCCCAAGCATCACTATTAGGAAGTTGAGAATTTAAACACGCATGCTTAACATGAAAATCTTTAACTTGACTAAGATAAGAATCACAGGATCTCTTCTGGCTCTTTCGACCGCTTTTTTGATCTTCTGATATTTCTTTAGCCAAATCTTGAGGTTTTCCACCTGAACCAAATGCGCTGGGTGAACGGTGCTCAAGTCTTCCAACGACATATAAGGTAGAGAAGTAACAATAGCCTTGGTATGGTCAGTACTTATTCCTAGTTTAACTAGGTCCTCAATAGCTTCGTCAAAGTTGTTTGGTAGATTGTCTTTTGGAAGAGACCCCAGTAAAAGGTATGCCCAAAAAAAATCAAAACTATTTAGTCTGGGTCTGAAGCTAGATTATTATCTGCACAGAAAAAAAAACAACGAAAACTCAATCCCAGGCATGGTTTATCAGAGACTGTATAACTTACATTATCAAAATTTACTAGGCCATTTATAAAATAAAAATATAAATAATAAATATGAACTTTAATTAAGACACTGAAAAAACATATCAAACAACTAGCGATAACGAACTGTAAATAAGGAGTGACTCGACCCAAAAGTAAGCGAAATCTTTAAAAACGAAATCTTGATATCAATACACATATCTAAGAATTTCGCTTTTTATGCTGATTCCAAATATATAAATTTTATTAAGTTTAATGTTGCCCATCAAAAACTCGGAGCCCGAGAAAATTTGTCTCATTTCCGAAAAGGGGGAGCCCCTCCCTCCATCCCCCCCCCCAAAAAAATAAATGAATTTAATGAAAATCAGTCCTTCAGATTCTGAATATCATTTAATCCTACTTACTACAAAGGTTTCAAGCTCCTATCCACAAAAATCTGGAATTTACATTTTTGGCACAAGAAAGATCACGGATGCGTGTTTATTTGTGTATTTCTTGTTCTTTTTTTTCCAGGGATGATCGTTACAAACCAATGATCATAGAAGACCAGGAGAGAGCTCATTCAAAAGTATATTAAAAGGTCTAGTGCCATTTATAAGTGACTAAAAGGATTGGAGGGCAACTAGCCCCCTCCCACGCCCATTTCCTTCTGAAGACATTCAATCCAAATTGAATGTAAAATCCCCCTTTGCCCCAAACTCAAAATTTTACAAAATTCTACTATAGAACTTTTTTTTTAATATTTGTAAAGCACTAAGACATATAGCGCTACAAATATCAGAATCGACTTTAGAGGACAATTTATGTCATGGGAAGATGTTTTTGAAATCCTCCTTCCCCCCAAACTCAAAATTTTCCAAAATTCTACTTTAGAAGCTTTTTAAATATTTTTAAAGCACTAATAGATAGAGCGCTACAAATATCAGAATCGACTTCAGAGGACAAATTATATTATGAGAAGATGTTTTTGAAATCTCCCTTCCCACAAACTTAAATATTTCCAAAATTTTACTTTAGAATATTTTTTAAATATTTCTAAAGCGCTAAGACATAGAGTGCTACAAACATTGGAATCCACTTTAGAGGCCAAATTATGTTATGGGAAGATGTTTTTGAAATGCCCCTTCGCCCCAAACTCATACTTTTGTAAAATTCTAGCCTTTTTTTCCATGAGAGGGGGGGGGGTATATTCCCCGGGGGTAAAGTGTTTGGACAGTTTGAAGTCAGAAAATAATTATTTCTAGGTAATAGGGCCACTAAAAAATTACAGAAGAATAGCGAGGTATCTGGAAATGTTGTTAACTAAACAAAAAAACAAAACAACATGCTTGTATAAAGTAAATATAATCTTTCATTTAAGTTTTTTTTGAACAAACATCAGTGCCGACCCGGAAGCATTACGGTTTCTGCCAAAGTTAAATTTATGCAACCTGGGACTAAACAAGCCAAATCGTTGGGTCAACCATGTAGGCTCAACACTAGGATATTTGCATCTGTTAAGAAGCGACTACTTCAGATGCAGGAAAAACGCATACTAAGTTGACCTATCTTTCCAATATATTCATAGCCCAATTCACTGTTATCTTTGTTCGACTAATACCGCTATTCAACAATGAAACAATTATGAAAGCCGCAATTGATATTACGAGTTATAGCTTCAGTTTGTAAATGACAATTATTGAAATATGTCTTGCAATTTTTGTGAAATAAATTTCTGTGGTGGTATTTTTCAGTTTTCTATAGTTGAGGCAGTCTTAGAGTTGTATTATAACCATGGGATGTTATTGAGAAGCAGGGATTGTGATAACTCTGGCCAGATTTGCATAAAATATAGAAATTCGTTTCGTTGCCAGAAGTCTAGGCTTAAACTTATCCGAGGTGGCCGCAAATCTTTTCCGGTAAAGTGTAATTTTTCAAAATCGATCTATGACAAAACATGGATGGCTGGTTTACACCTTTCTTTGCTAGAAAATTTCCGTTTTTTAATGATTTGGTTTCAAATACCGCCTCTAAGGGAGGATTTCATGATCAACAATGTTACTTGTTGTAAAAAAAACACCTTTGTGGATTGGAGCCAGAGAGGTTTGTATGTACATATGTCATTCAAGCTCCGCTCCTTTGGGAGGAGAGGGAGTCATTGTTGAGATAGATGAAGCCAAATTTGGGAAGCGTAAATATAATCGTGGTCGGATGGTCACGGGTGCTTGGGTATTTAGTGGAATAGAGCGAGGAACTGGTAATTAATTCATGGTTTCTGTGCCAGATAGAAGTAGTGCCACGTTGTTGGGAATTATCCAAAACCAAATCCTACCAGGGAAAACAATTATCAGTGACTGTTGGACGGCCTACTATTGCCTGGCTATTCAGGGCTATCAGTATTTATGCGTCAACCACAGCATAAATTTCGTTGACCCTGCAACAGGTGCTCACACACAAAACATTGAAAGACACTGGCGTGAAGTTCGAGACAATATACTCAAATATGGGAGAAGAGAAGAACATAAGGAAGGATATTTGGCAGAGCACTATTTCAAAAAAAAATATTCTGTCAACCACGTAATTGGTAAAACCTTGTTTGAACATAGAAATTCAATGTTGAGGCACAAAGTTGGCTTCTGGCCATTCCAATGTCCCTTCTCTTCTTGCTGCAAACGTTTAGTAGAAGGTTGGCGTATTTTATCTATTTTGAACTGTAATAACGCAAGGATTTTTAATCTGAGTGATTATAGAAACAAAGTGTACCAGTGTCCCTCTAACACCCCCATCCCCACTCCAATTCTATGTAGAATTGTAGGCATCTTGCCCCGCATCCGATAGAACCAAAGTGGACCAGCATCCCTCCAACATCCCCATCCCTACTCCAATTCTATGTAGAATGGTAGGCATATTGCCCCGCATCCAATAGAACCAAAGTGGACCAGAATCCCTCCAAGATCCCGATCCCCACTCCATTTCTATGCAGAATATTAGGCATATTGCCCCGTGTCCGGACAATTTACCATAAAATAATTTGGCCATAGTTTTTACCTCATTGTTGCACTGAATCCAGAATTGGCTTGTTTCCTTAACGAGTCAAGGATTTTTCTGTGTTTGTCACGATTTGCAGAACTTAGCAGGCTTTGTATCGATTCAGTCCACAATTTGGGCTTGTTTGTATCAAGTGCCCGGGTGCTAAAAAGATACAAGAGCTGATTACCGACTAATCACTTTCGATTGTTTAAAATCAACAAGGGATTTTGATTTCCAACCCTGCCCAATTTTATTAGATCATTCATTCTGTAAGAAGTAGCTGGAGGAGTAAATACAAATAAATAACACAAAGAAGGCACCTCGCATGTTACTTGGTCAAAACAATGGACTTATCTCTGACAAGGCCTATCTTCAAAAGTTGGGAGAGGCTAGTGGCCACTTTTCAAGGAAAACGCTGTAAACTTTGTGTCGGATATTTACGTTTGTTTGTTGTTGTTTTTTTGGGAAGGGGAGCGGGGGGTGTACAAGTTTGGCAATATCTGAAATTAAAATGAATTATATAAAATTATGGATAACGGAAGAATCACGTATTTCGAGAAATATATAAAATAGGACAGAAAGCTCCTTCCTCCATAGTCCACCTTTTGAAAACCCGTATAATTCTCTTAAAGGTTGTCCCTGTTTATACTCATACTTGAATGGGATTGCTACAAATATGATGCTCAATGAACAAACCTCTCTATTAACATTAAAAATAATTGTATCTTTTCAGGTCATGCAAGGCTTGCCCTGGGAGTCTCTTGAATGTCTGAAGAACCAGTCAGATATTCATGTACCATTTTTAAGCATTTTGAAAATGTTTCTAGAACGACATAAAGCTGAACGAATAAAAGCCCTAAAACTGAATGGAACAGCTGTTGGTTGCAATCCCCCAAAGGCATTTTAGGTATTTAACCCAAAGGGAGATCTGAGGAAGGTTCAAGAATGACTTGAAGGAATTGTGAAAGCTATCTGGGGTGATAGAGGAACAATTAACAGCAGGCCTGATTTTGAAACTCCACAGATGAAACTGGAAACTGAAGATTTGTTTGTGTATGTATTGTTTGTATGTTGTGTATGTTTGTGTATGTATTGCTTATCGGTAGTCTTATCCAAGAATAGAATGATAAGTCGTGTCTTAGCGTAAAAAAGTGTTGGATGCGAATATCCAACGGATAGCGAAGGTGGTTCATAAAAGGGAACAAAATTAACGCTAATATCAACTGATAGAGTAAGTTATTTGAAAATTGAGAAGGCTTCTACTACCCTAATCAACTTGTCTCAATAAACTGGCCTAACACAAATCTTTCGAAAATAATCAATAGTTGGCATAACTTAAATCCAAAAGAAGTCATAAAATACGCTCATCGGAACACAATATGGCGGTTTCAGACTGAAAAGAACAGACTTTGTCAGGCCTTTTACATTATGGATAATATGACACTAATCATATTCGCAGGATGCTGTACTTTCTGACATAGTCTCACCAAATTTTTCATTTAGAATTTTAATGTGCAATTTCATTTGCTCTATAACTACGGTGACTGAACATCCGGGAAAAGTTGGATGACATCATGCCAAAACAGCATTCCCTAGTGCTTTAAGGAATTGTCAAAAATTTCCAAATTTCAGTACATGCAAAAAAAGCACACACGTTAGAAATACTTATAGCAGGTTGTCTTAGAAAAAGAAGAAGAAATAAATTAAACTCATTTGTTGAGAAAAGCGCCAATTTAGCAAAAATCATGTTCACACTTATAAAAAGGCCTTTTCCCTCCCTCCAATTGTTAGTTAATAATATCAAATAACAGTTTTTTTTTCAACGACGGAATAAGAATTGTTAAGTAATGCAAATCATTTGCTAAAAGTTCGCGGGAACGTAATAACTGGGCCGGGAGTTAAAAAAGCACCAGCTCGGAATTAAACTTGAAAATTTCCGAGATTATTTGTGGCAACAGGAGGAGGGCATTAAGCCGGGAAAAAAGAATGTATGCTAAGAATATGCTAAATGTGAGAAGTTTTATCGAGTCCTGGACTCTCTATCAACGTTTTAAGCAGAGAAACTAGTCATCTTTTTTTTACTGCATTAGCTATATTTTGGATATTGCGCTAGAATATTTACCTATATTTTGAAAAGCACTCTTTTATGGAATATTTATATTGATGAATTCCCATTTTAGGTATTATCATGGAAAATTTTTATAGAAAGGCAACTTTGCCTCCCTCTAGACATTAAAATATATTTCCCTCAATCCTTGACGTCAATTCCATAGACTTGAGACCACTAGCCTAGCCACTAGGACTAGCCTAGTTCAGTTACTCAGCAGTCAATATTGAAATTTTGTCTGTCTGAAGGTCTGAAAATTATATCTAGTTCTTAAAATTATATCTTTGAGGATGACGATCCCCCTACAGCCCTAAGGGTAAGGGTTGTAAGTTATGCCCAGGGGCCCAGTCCTCAAAGACCTAATTTCCAAAACTTTAAACTAAGTTGAATAAAATTTCTAACTCAAAATATTGATTGAACGTGTTTGAGGAAATGGTGGACGAGAGGGGGGGGGGAGTTAGTTGCCCTCCAATTACTTCCGACTGTTAAAAAAAACACTAGCCCTTTCACTTCTCCAATCGAATGAGCCCTTTTTGAATTTTTTACAACAAAGCTTTCTATGAAAACCTTATATGCCCCAGGGCATAACTTACATTCCTTGCCCTGAGGGCTGTGAGGGGATTGTCATGCTCAAAAACTTAGTTTCCAGATCTTTCAACTACGTTGAACAAAATGGTTATCTCAAAATTTTGATTAGATGTGTTTGGGGAAATGGTGAGCGTGAGAGGGGATGTTACTTGCCCTCCAATCACTTTTGACTATTAAAAAGGGCACTAGCCGTTTCAATTTCCAACCGAATGATTCCTTTTTGCATTTTCTACGACAATGCTTTCTATAAGAAAAACCTTGTATACCCTAAGGGCCAAAACTTACAACCCCTGCCCTGAAGGCTCTGGGTGGAGTGTCTTCCTCAAAAACATAATTTCCGGACTTTTTAAGTATGTCGAAAAAAATAGCTGTTTCAAAATTTTGATTGATTGTGTTTGGGGAAATGGTGGGTGTGAGAGGGTTGTTAGTTATCCTCAAATCACTTTCGACTATTAAAAAGAACACAACACAAACGCTTCTAAGTTCCAATCGAATGAGCCCTTTTTAAAGTTTCTACAACATCACTATCTATAAAAACCTTATATCCCCCAGGTCATAACTCACAACCCATAGGCCAACTTATACTTACAACCCAAATCTTATAAGTCCCCAGGGTATAACTTACAACCCTTGCTCTGACGGTTTTGGAGGAGTATCCTCGTCAAAATACATTTTCTATCTGAAAATCAACTATGCTGAACAGAATGGCTATCTCAAAATTTTAATTGGCTGTGTTTTAGGAAATGTTGGGCATGGAAAGGGTGATACTTACCTTCAAATCACTTTCGATAAATAAAACGGGCACAAACCGCTCCAATGTCGAATCGAATGATCCCTTTTTGAAGTTTCTACGATAAATCTTTCGATACGAAGTTCCATGGTCTAAAGAAAAAACAATAATACATGGCGCCAACGTCGTTCTTTACTTAGGCAGCGCGATTGCGCTGCCTATGATTACAAGGTTTTTAGTGTTTGTCTGGAGCCTCTTCTGAAATTCCGAGACCATTTCGTGATCTTCTCTAGTCAACTGTTCCTTCACATTTTGAAATTTCAGTTTGTTCGGAAAACAGAAATTTCGGTACTTTTGTATTGACGCTGGTAAACCTGCGCTTGTTTAGCGCTTTATAAGACGTTATAGAGCAATCGCTCGACTTTATACTGATCTCCATTGGGTTCCCCATATTTCATACTATATTTTCGCTTTTTCCAAAGTTTCTCAAAACGCTCCATCAGTTTTGCACTTTTTGCTCCCTTTTGAGCACGCAAATACGCGCTTGGACAGACAAAGTCGAGCTACTTCTTTTCATAGTCAATATATAAAAATTATACCAAAATGAGAATATTATTTGATTTATTGAAGTTATAAAAGTTAAAAAATTTACATTTTTTCAGTAAAGTGCAAATTATATTCTGGCCTTGGGAAGGCAGAGGGGGTTTCGATCCCTACTCGTGTTAATTTCTGCTTGTTTTGAGTTTGACTTGGTTATTTATAGTAATTTCTGTTCGTTTTGGGTTTCATGTATTTATCGATGCTGATTTGTGGTAGTTTTAAGCTTGGTAGACTATTTGATTTTACTTTTTCTCATTTTTGATTTAATGGAGTTTTTTAGTTTTCTTTGAAAAACTTATTTTGTGGAAAATGGTTTTCATTGGATTTTATAAGAACTACAAAATTCCAAAGAAGCAGAAATTAAATAATTTCATCTATTAAATTCGGAGTTTTTGGGTTTAAGAATCACTTCGTTACAGGTAAAACTTCAATTAATCATGGTGGTGTGACGTCATATATAAAAATAATAAAAACGTCATTGTACTGTACACAGTATCACAGCCATTTTGCTTTTAAACGTCATAACAGCTAAAAATCATGACGTCAATTTCATTAATAAACAAAGGATCTCTTAGCCATTGGCCATTACTAATAAAACTATGAATGTGGAAACTTGTTTAAAACGCTGCAACATCAGCCAATGCATTTTCAAAAGTCACACAAGAGTATTGAAGCGTATAGAAACCCAGTGTGGTGTTTCGGAACAGAGAGAGATGCCAATAGCAAAAGAAGAGTGGATAAAATTTGGCATCGTGATCGCGTGTTTGGTAATTATGTGTACCTGGTGTGCTGTGGTTAATTTGTATGATTGGATTAAAAAACCAACAACAACAAATAACCAGGAGCAACCTAAAAATTCTGATCAGGAGCCAAATCAGGAACATTATGAAATGGAAGAATTAAACGGAAATCCCACCGTCATAAACATGGGAGACTTAGATGAAAATGGCTATAGCGATCTTACATCTGACGCAGAGTGATACCTCTTTTGGACCATCTTTTTTCACCAAGAGGAGCATGATGTCACCAGTAGTAACCAAAGTGCTGATCCTACGAGCGATTGCATAATACGATCAAACACGCTATATTTTGGAACTAGATATTCAGGGACGAGATTCTATAAAGCAACCAGACAGGTTTTTGCAGCTACATTCATTTTCTGGACCAATCAGAGACAATTGATACAGAGGGTATTCAATATACGGTGAATAAATTAGTATAGCTACGTGGTCATAGCAACCAGATCCCATATTAAGAGTGATTTTCATTGTAGTTCACATTAGTAAACGAGTTGAATTCAGAGAGACCAGTTTATTTCTTTATTCTATTATTTGATAAGATATTAGCATAGAAAATGAGTACTATGTTTAAACTATTGGAGCTTGATGATTGAGCAGGTACCAGCAATGATACAAAGGCGAGAGTACCAAACATAGCAGTGGAAATTACACGAGGATGTCGACTAACCCTTGAATGGAACAATATGTAGGCCAGATATGTGATATCATTGAGCAAATTTAAATTGGAGGAACAATTATGCTTTGCTATGAAACTAAATATAGCGTATATAAATAGACTTTAAGGTGATTTAGATACACTGGTGAAATATATCGAGGAAAATTAATTTTATCAGTGGTTATTATTATTGTTGTACTTATATTTAATAAAATTCTTTCTAAATCGAAGATTTTTTTCTATAGTAGCCCCCCTCTCACGCTTACCATTTTCCCAAACACATCCAATCAAAATTAGAATCATATCCAGTATTTTTTAAGCTTATATCCTTAAAGTAGAATTCTCTTTGAAAAACTTATTTTGTGGAGAAAGTTTTACTTAATTAATTTCTGTTCGTTTTATATTGGCATAGTCTTTTCAGGGAAAAGAGAAAATAATACTTTAAATCTTTTTGTTTTTAAAGACTTTATAGTTTACCCTGCTATTTGTATGCTGAAGAAAAATTTTCAGCAATTTTTAACAACATACACCCTTTTAAAAATCTGGACACAAATAGTAGCGTTTAGTTTAGTTTCATAATTCCTCTAGTTGACCTGAAATAGAAAACTTGATGCCATTCGCAAAAACATCTGTTTACTTTCTTTGACAGCTTAGATACACTTACGCTATTTAGATTTGGTTAAATTCTAAGAGCAGAAGTAGCCCCAAAAGTTTGAATATAATACCCTCAGTCGTTCTTGGGATACTGCTGAGATGCATTATTGGGAATTAGTATTAACAGTAGAGATGGGGGTGTTACTCCGGGGGGGGCACCATATATGGGCATAGAGTCATTAGGGAGAATGATTGCGTAATCGGTCAATGACCTCTTTCTCCAGGTGTGTTTTTGGCACGCCCTCAGCGAATGTTATGATCCAGAAATAGTATTTGTTATTGTTTCCGAGGCAAAATGCCAAGGTCAATGTTGTTGTTGTTTTGAACAGAGTCATTAGAGAGAACACGTGGTTAATGGGGTCAATGTTGTTGTCGTTCGAAGCAAAGTTAATGACACTTCCTTCCTGTTCGAGGCAGATGTTATGATCCGGAAATAGTATTTGTTGTTGTTATTCGAGCCAGATGTTATGAGGTTCCGAGAAACAGTTAATGACATTTCCTTCCTGTTCGAGGCAGATGTTATGATCC
>JAQQPU010012945.1:0-20786 GCA_029168905.1 Artemia sp. Kazakhstan ARC1039
TTCAAATTTACATTAGATATGGCTGAAAAAGCAGATGGTTAGAAAAGCAGTTGATAAAAGGCCCTCCATCACACTATCGACTGCCCCCCCCTAGACAATATGCTGCCTACGCCCATGCCCTTCCCATAGAAATATCCTCTGGGTAATTCAATCCTGGTGAAAATTTACCCCGGACAAATACCCTTAACATCTCCACGGCTGAAATTCAATCGGTAAGGAAAAAGCAAGACATAAAGAAATTTAGTATAGGAATTCTGGCAAATTCACCCAGTATAAAATTTCCCCTGAAAATTTCACCCCCTGGAAACTTCCCTCTCCATGGAAAATTGTCCCCGTGCAAAATCCTTCAAGTAGAAAATTTGTCCTCCCCTACCCACTTGAAAAATGTATGCATATTCCCAATAACAAATAAAACAATAGGTAAATTTTATAACTTAAAAACCTTTCCCCAGGGGCTTTAGGGAGTAATTTTATCTCTAAAGACATAGTTATTGAGCCTTCCAACTATGCTGAAGAAAAAAGCTATCTCAAAATTTTTATCCGATGATTTTGGGAAAAAAGTGGCGTGGGAGGGGGCCTAGTTGCCCTCCAATTATTTTGGTCACTTAAAAAGAGTACTAGAACTTTTCATACAACTTCAACATGATTATTCATTTTAATTTCTGTTTACTTTAGGTTCGTTTATTTATCTATACTAATATTTCTTATTTTTAAATTTGACGTCGCTATTCATTTTGCTTTCTGTTTGTTTTAGTTTGCACTTATTCATTCATAATCATTTTACCTTGTTTTAAGTTTGACCTGTTCCATGACTTTCTTGTGGTCTTAAGCATTAATGTGGATCTTTCTCATCTTTGAAAAGTAAGATTGGCATAACCAGAAAGCTCAGGATTTTTATGTTATCAAATTCAGTGCGTCCAAGAAGCTAAACACAAAATTTCAACTTTTTCTCTTAAGAAAAAAAATATTTAATTACTTTAAGAGTGATACTCTAAATGACACTCATCAAACAGTTCGTGGTAACGAACTGTAAGTAAGGAGCGACCCGGCTCAATCGTAACCGAAACTCTACAAAACGGAATTTTGATACCAATAGATACATCAAAAGAATTGGATTTTTATGCTGATTTCAAATATACAAATTTCATCGAGTGTAATCCTACCCATCAAAAGATACCTGAGAAAATTTGCCTGATTTTCGAAAAAAAGAAGAAACACCCCCTAAAAGTCATACAACCTTAATGAAAAATCACACTATCAGATTCCGCGTATCAGAGAACCCTATTGTAGAGGTTTCAAGCTCCTGTCTGCAAAAATGTAGAATTTTGTATTTTTTGCCAGAAGAAAGATAACGGATGCGTGTTTATTTATTTTATTTTTTTGTTTTTTCTTTTTGTTTTTTTTCCAGGTGTGATCGTATCGAGCCAGTGGTCCTAGAATATCGCGGGAGGGCTCATTCGAAAGGAAATTAAAAGTTTAGTGCCTTTTTTAATTGACCAAAACAAATAGAGGGCAACTACGCCACCTCCGACGCTCATTTTTTTCCCAAAGTCAACCGATAAAAATATTCAGATAGCCATTTTGTTCAGCATGGTCGAAAAATATATGAACTAAGTCTTTGAGGATGACTTAATCCCCCACAGTCCCCGGGGGAAGGGCTGCAAGTTATGACCTTTACCCGATGTTTACATATAGTATTGGTTATTCGGAAGCATACAGACGTTTTCAGGGGGGATTTTTAATGGTAGGGGGGGGGGTCGCTGTCACGGGGGAGGATTTTTCACGGAGGAAGTTTTCATAGGGGAAGGGATTTTGCTATGAAGGGGGTGCCAGATTTCCCAGCATTATTTCAAAAAACGATCAGAAATTAAATTAAAAAAAAAATTTTCAACTGAAAGTAAGGAGCAGCATCAAAACTTAAAACCAACAGAAGTGATTACGTATATGATTGGATTTTCCCCCTAGTCAATACGTCGGTCTTTACGCTAAATTTTTTTAGTACTTTCATAAGAGCTATTTGTTCTAATTAATGGCCTTTGTGATTAAGGGGTCATTTTTACGGAATTGGAACAAAATTCGAACTTTAACGTAAAGAGTGAGGTATTGACTAGGGGGCGAACCCCCTAATATATATATTTAAAATATATGACTTTTGAAGTTCGGTAGGGAAGTTAATTCTTAAGTTACGCATATTTATTACTAATAAAAACGTTCTTAAATAAAATTAAAGAACTTTCAAGAGAGCCATTTAACCAAAAAAAGTAAAAGTTATTATGCAAATTTCGTTTTAATTATTCATTTACGATGAGCCAAAATCAAAACCTGCATTACTTCAAAAACGTTCAGAAATTAAATAAAAAAACAAGTTTTTTAACTGAAAGTAAGGAGTAACATCAAAAATTAAAACGAACAGAAATTATTCCGTATATAAAAGGGGCTGTCCCCTCTTCAATGCCTTGCTCTTTATGTTAAGGTTTGACTCTCTCAAAATTCTATTTTTCAAAACAATAAAAAACTTTAGCGTAAAGAGCGAGGCGTTGAGGAGGGGACAGCCCCTTTCATATACATAATAATGTACAGAAACGAACAGAAAATATTCCGTATATGAAAGGGGATGTCCCCTCCTTAACGCCTCGCTCTTTACGCTAAAGTTTTTTATTGTTTTGAAAAATTGAATTTTGAGAACGAGTCAAACTTTAGCATAATGAGCGAGGGGTTGAGGAGGGGACAGCCTCTTTCATATACGGAATAATTTCTGTTCGTTTTAAGCTTTAATGATGTTCCTTACTTTCACTTAAAAAAACTTGTTTTTTATTTATTTAATTACTCTAAGAGCAATAGGTTGAGATACGCATTTATTCTTTTATTTTCTCAGGGTTGGCAGTATCGAACGAATATTACGGTCATATAAATTTCCAAGACTGATCACTTTACCAAAAAAATTAATTTTTATTACATTCCTCAAGTAGCCAAAGAGCTCACACAATATTTAGTGTGATGTCTCTCATGTTATACCATAAAGCTATAATGTTGACCCTAATAGGGCCAGAATGCCATCATCCAAAAATTATAGTAATATGCAGTCTATTCCAAGCATCCAAACCACAGATATACATTATTTTAACGCATTGCATACACGATAAGTTGCAATTTTTCTTTGGTATTATTTATTTTTGTTATTTATTGTATTATATGGATAATATTGATCTTCACTTGTCTTTCAAATTCTTTTTATAATTTGGAGCATTTTAAACGGAAAATTGATTAAACAATACACTTAAACAGAAGGCATTTCCACACAAACACATAAACAACTTTTGCGACAATCCTCCTATTGCGACGAACTTTTTCTGTGTAGCAGAAAATATCAAAGGCAGTGTAATAGCGCTGCCTAATTAAAGAGCAATGTGGGCACAATGTATCATTTATTATTATTTTTTTTTGGTTTTGGACCAGGGCACTTGGTATTGAAGGAGCTATGGTAGAAACTTCAAAAAAGGCCCATTCGATTGAAAATTGAAAGGGCTAGTGCCCTTTTTAATAGTCAAAAGTGATTGGAGGACAATCAACCTCCCTCCCACGCCCATCATTTCCCCAAACACATCTAATCAAAATTTTGAGATAGCCATTTTGCTCAACGCAGTTGAAAAATTCGGAAATTATGTTTTTGAGAAAGACAACCCCCCACATAATTTGCGCTTTACTGAAAACAAAATACGTTTTAAATATTTTCACTTTTCTTAATTAAAAAAAATCATTAAAACCTTAAGGAATAAATATACTTGTATGTCACTTAAACTGACAATCCATTGTCATTTTTTTTTTATTAAAGTGCAAATTATGTTCTGGTCTCGAGAAGACATGGGGTTATCAGCATTACTCAAGTTAATATTTGCTCGTTTGGATTTTGACTTGGCTATTTATTGTAATTTATGTACGTTTTTAGTTTCATTTATTTATTGATAGTGATTTGTGGTAGTTTTACGCTTGGAAGATTATTTGACTTTATTTCTGCTCATTCTTGGCTTAATGGAGCTCTTTACTTTTCTTTGAAAAACTTGTTTTGTGGTAAAAGTTTTTTTAATTAACTAAATTCATAAGTCTACCGGCACAGAGAGGGAAAAGACAAGAAGAGACATCATAAGTCTTGCCAGGAAATTTTTTAGAAGGGGGAGGGTAAATTCTACCCGGAGATCTGTTTTAAGCTATAAATGATAATGCTTCTCTTATCCTATTTATATACAATGTTTCAATGTATTCAAATATATGTATGCAATGTATTTAAGCATCAGAGAGCCCACTTGTAGATGTCACGGTTGATTCAGCTGTGTAGAAGATCAGGACTCACGCACAATTTCAATCCATATGAACAATACTACCCCTCTCCGTTGAGCCAGAATTCTGTAGTAAAAGTAGAATTAGAAACTTATTTAAAAAAAATGCTTTTTAAAAAGTAGCAAGTGAGAAAGTAGCGGAAACGCGTCTGATTAAAAAAGGAATCAAACTTTGGCTAGAAACTAAGAAATCAAAGACGGCCCAGTGGACAAAGTTTCCAGATGACTGCTACAATCCGCTCAAGCTTCCTCGCGCTAGCTCGGACTCAGATGATGCAAATGATTCTGACTCGGAGGCATAGAGTTCTTTTGTTTATATATATTTTGTGTGTTATCATGGACAATTATAGTATTGGTGTAAACACGGTCGCCGGCAGAAAATTTTCCAGAGGGGTGGGAGGCAAACGCCAAAATATCAGTGGTGGTTGGGTGACAGGGAATATATTTCAAGAATTTGTTGTCGTAGGAATCAGTTTATTTTTAAAAACTTTGAGGAAAGAGGTAGGGCGGGATTAGAAATTAATTAAATTGTTCTCTATACAGCTAAAATGTTACATTCCCATATCTACCAGCACAGAGGTGGAAAAAGCAAGGCAGGTCATCATCAGCCCCACCAGAAAATTTCTTTGGGATGGCAAATACTGCTAGGAACTTAGTTTCAGCAATTCTAAATGGTATTATTTTCTTTTTCTATTTATATGAAGCTCTTCACTGTATTTTAAGAAATGTATGTAATGTATTTATCGAAATTATAGCCTAGTAAACGGCACATCATTCGCACGGGATTCTGACTAAATTAGGCTAGATATTAGTTGGCTTCCCCCAGGCAATTCAGGGTGCCCCCATGTGGCGATACGGGAACGCCCTACAGATATGTAGGGTACCTCCACAGGAAGCACGGACCAAGGGGGACCTTGTCCCTGCGGGTCCATAATAGAAACTTGGGCACCCTCGCCCGAGATCATAAATACAGGCGGAAGAAGAAGAAGGCCCCTCAAATGTACACTCAAAAGGGCCCACTGGTTTGTCCACAAGTCCCAGGAGTTACAAACCTTCTCACAGTAATGGATTAAATTGCATGGTGATGCAGAACACCATCGCGGAAGGATCCTCTATAGGGGGACAACTGCGGTAGGGTGTAAGATCCAGGTCTTTGAACAACGGCCTCTGCAAAGGGCCGCCTCGACCCTTTCGGGTTACCTGCAAGACTGGAGACCTTGCGGTCAACTCTATTCCTACTTGAGGAGTGGCGCCCCTCGAGGAAATTATAACCTAGTAAACGACACAGCATAAAAACGGGATTCTGACTAATGGACAATTCTTCTGGGCTTGGTATGTTTTGACGGGCGTTTTCGGGCTGAAAAACCTCTTCCTAGCTAATTTATCTATTATGGGCAGCCTCCTCATATAGCATAATATTTGTAGGCATGAGTATATAATGAGTTGGAGGTAATAGCTTGAGATTGTCTGTGCAGGATTTCGACTCTTGTTGTTAGAAGAGCATCGCCAAGTGCTGAAAACCATGTTGTGACCAAGATGGTCCCAGGATTGCACAAAGCCCACATTCTTTTGGAGGTCCCAGGGACTTATTGCTGTCCGGCTCAAAGGCGGCTTAAGCACTTCGGTGCAGACTTGAGAAGATATATGACCCCAGTCCTGCACTGATATCCGGGATCATTGCTTTTCATGAGGCGAAAATAATTTCAATCAGTTAAAGAACATGAAAATTGGAACTTGGAATGTTACGCCGTTAAAAAATGACTACAGTATCGACATTTTGACTGACGAATCAGACGATTCGAACTGGATTTATTAGGAGTTTCAGAAGCTCATATCCCAGGGGTAGGAAGTATGAAATTAGGCGATATAGAATTTGTTTACTCAGGTAGGAAGGATGGGGTACATAGACAGGGAGTAGGGCTCATGATGAATAAGGAAGCTGCTAAGTCTTGTTTAGGCTGGGAAGGTATTAGTAATAGAATACTAATTGCTCATTTTATGACTAAAAAATTCAGAGTATCAGTTATAGTAGTATATGCCCCTGTAGAACCGACTGACGGAGATACTAGTGACTAATATGAATTTTACTTACAGTTACAGGAGCAAATAGATAGGGTCCCAGTTAGAAATATGATGTTTTTACTGGGAGATTTTAACGCCCAGTTTGGTAGAAATAGGGATAGATGGTACCCTAGCCTAGGTAAATTTGGTGTGCTGTTTTATGTGATAGTAAGACAGCAAACCTTATTGATTATGTTATTGCAGACCGAAGACTGGCAGGATCAATACAAAATATTAGGGTATATAGGAGTGCCGATATTGATGTTAAGAGTAAAGATCACCATCTAGTAGTGTTAAGGGTTAATTCAAAGCTGAAATATCGGAAGGGTAACTACCTACCAGGAACTTATGATGTTAGTAGACTCCAGGATAAAGATTTGAGAGAAACTTTCCAGGAACAGTTGAATACTAAACTTAAGAGTTTAAAATTTGACAATGTGGAAGATGGCTGGAATAACTTTATAAAAAAATTTGTGAAGTTGCTGAAGGTGTCCTAGGGAAGAAAGCTAGAACTGCAGCTGAGAATATTAGTGAAAAGCTTTATGTTTGATAGAAAGAAGAAAGGACTTGTAAAAGAATTACCATAGTGAAAGATCATATGAAAACAAAAGGAATGTAAAGAAAGTGGAGAAAGCATTAAAATATTAACTAAGGAGGTTTGAAGTAGAGGCCATGGATAAAATTGACGAGGATCTGGAAAATAGGAATGGGGCCGCAATCATCGATAAGGAAAAAACTAAAGAGAGATGGGCCGAACATCTTGAGAATTTGCTTAACCGAGATAGAGTTGAAGGAAGAGATATAGAGGAAAGTGAAAAAGTTTGTGATACCTTGGATGTGAAGGAAGATTTCTTTTGTGAGGAGGAATTAGCGACAGTATTAAAAGGACTAAAAAATAATAACGCTCCAGGTGCTGATAGGGTGGTAAATGAGTTTCTTAAATATGGTGGGTCTGAGGTTAGAAATAAGTTACTGAAGATTATGAATATGATTTTTGAAAAAGAGGAAGTACCTAACGATTTTAGGAAAACCTTAATTAAGCCCTTTTATATGAAAGGTGATAAAAATGAGTGTGTTATTTATTGAGGGATTAGTCTGGTCTCTGTAAGTAGTAAATTACTTAGTAATATGATACTTTTTAGACGGAGAGATGCCGTAGATGCCGTGGAAGTTTTAAGAGAAGAACAGTGCGGTTTTAGAAAAGGTAGAGGATGTGTCGACCAAATTTTCACTCTTAGGTTAATAATTGAGAAGTGCCTGAGCTTTCAAACACCTTTGGTCCTCAGTTTTATAGATTATGAGCAAGCGTTTGATTCTGTTGATAGAAGAGCTTTAGTAAAGGTTTTATCCTTGCATGGTATACCAGACAAATACATTAAAGTGATTAGTGCTATGTACGAGAATAACACTGCTACGTTTAAGGTAGGGAATGAGGGTAGCAGCTGGTTTTGTATTTAATCAGGAGTTAAGCAGGGTTGTGTTCTATCCCCCTTTATATGGATTATTTTGATGGACTTTGTCTTAAGGAGCACAGGAAAGACAATGGGAGATCACGGAATCAAATGGGGAGGAAAAAGTCTCTTGGACTTAGATTATGGTGATTATTTAAGCATCCTAGATGAAAGTGTGAGCAAAATGAATGAAGTTTTAGAGGTTTTGCGAGTTCAGGGTGCTAGATTATGTTTGAAAATTAATGTTAAAAAGACTAAGTCACTAAGGCTAGGAATAAGTGACGATGAAAAGGTGAAGTTGGGTAAGGAAAAGATTGATCAGGTGGACAGCTTCACTTACCTTGGTAGTATTATTAGTAAAGATGGTGGGAGAAGTGAAGATGTCAAAAGTAGAATAGCCAAGGCTAAGGGTGTTTTTTCACAGTTAAAAAAAGTTTGGAAGAATAGAAAGATAAGTCTGCAAATCAAGATTAGAATATTAGAAGCTACAGTGATGACAGTGGTCAAATATGGCTCTGAAGCATGGGCGCTCCGAAAAGCCGATAAAGATTTGCTAGATGTTTTCCAGAGAAATTGCTTAAGGATTGTTCTGGGTACCCAGCTGACTGACCGTATTTCAAACAATAGTTTATACGAAAAATGCGGTTCAATACCGCTCGCTAGGGCTATAATAAAAGAAAGGTTGAGGTGGCTAGGGCACATTGTGCGGATGAGGGATGACATATTGCCGAAGATTGTTCTTTTCGGCCAACCGTCTAGGGCTAAACGGAAAGCAGATCGTCCTCGTCTGGGGCGGGAGGACGTCATAAAGAAAGATTTAAAGGAAATGGGAACTTCATGGGCGGGTACAAAAAGGGAGGCTTTGAATAGATTGGGATGGAGGAGGAGGAGCGTGCGTAGCTGTGCTGGCCTCAGGCGGCTAGGTGCTGCGGTGAGTTGTTAGTAGCAGTAGTAGTAGTAGTATTTATCGATAAGAAAATCCTATTGTAGAGGTTGTGGTGGCTCTCAGTTGTCTTGTACTTGTACTTGGATCAGGACACAAGCTATGTAGCTCTCCCTGGTGACAGGATCTGGCAGACTGTTGAATTCCACAGGTTACGGTCTTGGGTTAATGGGGCGATAATTTCAAGCTATGAAGGGTCTTATCTGTGACCATGTCTCCGGAAACCGCCAATTTGCTCGAGGTCAGATTTGGCTATGTTAAGCCAGGTTTTGGCTTGTCCTCCATGTCGTTTCCTCCAATCAGGTGCTGGTTTGCAGCGTATGCTTTGATTTATGAAAGTCTCGGCTGGTCTTCGGAAAACATGGCCGAACCAGGACAGGCAGTGGCGTCGAATGATAGATGTGATGCCATACTTCTGGTCACATCGTTGGCGGATGATCGTATTTGGGATTCGTTCGCTGAGTCGTAACCCCAATATGTTCCTCAGGCATCTGTGTTCAAAAGTGTTGAGGGCATGTACCTCGGTGACTTTTAAGGGCCACGTCTTACAGCCGTACAGTAAGAATTATCGGACTAGTGCATCGTAAATAAGAAATTTGGTTTTCCGGTGGATTTCCTCCCTTTTCCATAGTGGCTTCCACAGCTGTGCAAAGACAGCGGAAGCTGATGCAATGCGGCATTGGATTTCTTTGCTACATCCGCCTTTAATGTTAATGTATGATCCGAGATACTTGAAGTTATTGACAACTTGAATTTATTGACAAGCTTCAGTTATGTAGAAGATCAACAGTCTCTCAGGATTTCCATCCATACAAACAATAATACTCCTTTTCACCCAACCGAAATTCCTTAGTAGTAATATTAGCAAGGACTTTTTTCCAAAATTACTATTAACCGCTAATTTTTTAAGTAAATTCAAATTTTATCCAAAATTGATATTGCAGATTTAAACGTGGGACGGTAATAATCAACGTATACACTTATTAAAAGCAATGACCCAGGGATTTAAAGGGCCGGTACCTCAAATTATATCTTGGTTAGGCCTGGGTATGATTTGAAAAACAATCAGAAATTAATTAAAAAAAGAGCTTTCCAAATGAGAGCAAGGAACAGGTTTGAAACTTATTCGAACAGATTATTTTTTATATGAAGGGGGCTGTCTCCTCCTTAGCTCTTTACTCCTTACTGTGAAGTTTGGATTTTTTCAAATTTTTTAAGAAAATTTGCAATTGGAAAGATAAGATTTTTCAAAGCACTAAAAAAATTTTGTTTCATGAGCAAGGTGTTGAGAAGGGGGTAATCCCCTTTTACACATAATAATTTATATTTGTTTTAAGTTTTGTACTTGTTCCTTACTTAGGTTGAAAAACCTTTACAATTTGCTTAATTACATCTGACGAAATTCTAAAGTTTTATGAATACAATACTTTTGGTAACTCAGAAAAAGAAGCTCTGAGTCTCAGCCTACTGTTCTACAATTGAAGTGTCAAGGGAATTGCTCTTCGTTTTCTGATCTAAGGATTTTCTGCCAACAGTTACAGTCAGATGTAATCGGACTTTGCGAAACTTTTCTAACAGGACAAACAGATACCCTTCTGGAAATTCCTGGATACACTTCCCATTTTTTGTACAGATCGACTATGAGCAGGGGAAGCTTAGCTATTTACACACGGCAAGACTACTCAGTGTTTATTAGTAAAGAATTAACCCGGAACGTCGAAGGCGTTTATGAATCAAGTTTCCTTGAAATATCATTACTTTCACAGAAGAAAATAACAGTTGGAGAAGTATACCGTCCACCGTCAGGATCCGTCTCTGTATTCCTGAGAAATTTAAGCCAAATAACTGGTAATCTGGAGAAACAAGGGAACGAAGATATCTTAATGGGAGACTTCAACATTAATCTAACTCTTCCTCTGTCCTCCAGTTTGGCAGATCTGCTTAGTACAATGTCAGCCTCGAATATGTACCCTTCGACGACGATACCTACCGGAGTAACTACTACTTCACACTCATTGATTGACAACATCTTTTCGACACTGCACACAATATTGGCCTCAGTTCTGCTATCTGATACTTTGGATCACTTCCCTCGGCTTACAATTTCAACATACAGCATCAACATCCTAAGCCTAATGGTTTGATTAAGCAGGGGTTTACAACTTCGAATTTGAATGATATGAACTTGGAAACCCTTACACAAAATCTAGAGAGCACTTCTTTGGAACAGATGATGCTAATAGAGAATTCGAGAAATTCCATAGTTTTCTTATGAGTGCATATACGGACTGTTTCTGCGAAAAGCTTACAAAAATTACTGGACGGAGAAATCAACCTATCAGCCCTTGGATTAGTCACCGACTTCTCCAGTCTATTAATAAGAAAAATAAACTATGGACTGATCACATAAATGACCCATGCATAGCGACGATTGAGAATTATGAGAATTACAATAAATGCCTTCGATTAATTCTACGAAAAGTAAAGAAAGATTATTTTAATGAGAAAATAGATGAAAGTGGAAAGAACTCTCGGAAAATACGGAAGGTTTTAAACTCCATACTGCGCCCCTGATGCCCTCCCCTTCTCTGAGCTTCCATCACAATTATCTGTTAATGGGGAAACTGTAACGGGACCAGAAAAACGTTGCAAATGTGTTGGGGGTATGTTTTGCAGAGGTTGGCAAAAAACAGTAGATTCTGATGGAAAGCCCAGCAAGAGTTTTACATATCACCTTGGTCCAGCATGTTTCAAGTCAATGGCACTCGTACCTGTCTCTTCATCTGAAATTCTGTTAATCATACGAAATCTGCGAGGAAATTCGGCTTCTGGGTTCGAAAAAAGTTCACACAAAAGTTTTAAAAGTAGTTGCCCTGTCTATCATTGAGCCCCTTACTTACTTAATAAATTTGTCGTTGCAAAAGGGTACTTTCCCAGAATTACTAAAGAAAGCTAGAATAATTTCGCTGTACAAAGGAGGTTCTCGAATTTATCTGGCTAATTACAGACGTATTTTTGTTCTATCAGCATTTTCAAAAGCTGTTGAAAAACCTATACAGCAGCAGCTACTCCTGCTTCTGGAGAAGAAAGGGCTTCTTAATAATCGCCAGTTTGGGTTCAGACCAGGGCATTCCACCCAAGATGCACTAACAGCTTTAAGTTTATGGATAAACAAAGCTCTGGACTCTGGCCTACTAACTGCAGCAGCTCTGCATGATATGAGAAAAGAATTTGATAGTATGTACCCTTCATTTCTCCTCGGGAAACTGGAACACTCTGTCATTCCTGTATCACATCCAAGCAGTAGAGCTGAAGCTATCCCGGAATCTTGGAATAATAAAAACTGAAGCACAGCTTGCCGCAAAAAACACTTGTCTCTCTGTACAATGCCCTCATAAAGCACCATTTACAGTACTATGCAATGATCTGGCAGTCAACTTTCAAGTCTCATCTGCAAAAATTGAATTCTATTCATAGACAATGCCTCATATTCATTGGAAAAAATTAAGAGTACTTGTCACTAGAGTCGCATGACATCTACTGTCATGCCTGACCTTTGTGTTGAAGTTTCTAGCTGGTGAGCTGTCATTTTCATATAAAACATTATTCTGGCCTATCTCGGAACATCATAATTTGCCTACTCGATCGGCATCAAACCTGCACATACCCTTCATCCCGACTGTACGATCAGATTTTGCTCCAAATATAACATGCGCAAAGATATGGATTCTGATCCCGGAAGAGCTGAGAGGTAGGATACCCCTTGCGTCATTAATAAAAAGAATAAAATATCATTTATTGGCATTACAAAAGAAAAGTTAAAGTAGAGTATGATAAATAATGTAAAGTATTATAAATAAAAAGTTCAAGATTAAAATATAAATAACTAAAGTATGTATGATTGTTTTTTATTTATGATGAGGTGGCTTCCCTTGGGGAAAAGAGCAGGAAGGTAAAGGTTATTTGTTTTTTTGATTAATGAGAGGTAATGTTGTGTCTGGGAGTAAGAGCGGTGACCACTCTTCGTATTATCTTGACATGATATTGATTGTGGTTCTTGGCGTCCGGAAATGGACTGAGTATTTTTATATTATGTGCGATTTACTTTTTGTCTTTGTAAACCCATTGAATTGAATTGAAAAAAAAAATGTCGACTAGATGTTTAAATTTTGTCCTAATTTTTTCCTAAAAAGAACAACTGCTGAAAACCAAGGTCCATTGACTTGGAATAACAAGCTTTTTTAAAGTATTACAAAGCTTAAGCGTAACGACCGAGAGTAACGACCTGAATTTCATTTGAAAAAAAAACTATTATTTAAAAAAAAATTACCTCATAGGATTTTTTTATATTTTATTTCTTTTAATCTTCTTTTTGTGTTCTTGGGCTTTGAGCTGAATGCAGTTGAGTTAAGTTCTTTGGTCCTTATCTTTTTGGTCCCTTATAAAGGACACTAGAACTTTTCCGTTCTAATGGGTTCTCTCTCGATATTCTAGGACCAATGGGTCGATACAATCATCCATGGGGAAAGAAAAAAATAAAAGAAAAAAAAAAAAAAAAACAAACACGCAACCATAATCTATTTTCCGGCAAAAAATAGAAAATTCCACAGTTTTGCAGATAGGAGGTTGAAGCCTCTGAAATAAGGTTCTCTATGACAGATTGTGACAGTGTTACAATCTTTATCGTCAATGTAGAAGTGGTAAGGGAAACAAATGAGTAATACACCTGTATTGAATTTGGCTGGACAATTTAAATCCCCTTTAATGTATCTACCCAATCCTTGAACTCGATGAGTCCTAAAATACTTCTTTATACTTTTTCAGAGCCCTATCAGTGGCATGGAAGACATCGAAAGAGATCGTAAAGAGCTGGAAAGTTTAAAGGATAATCTGAAATTAACTGATTGGTCTCCTGTATTTGATGCTGATGAAATAAACTCTGCGACGGATTATTTTTTAGAAGGATTTAATGCTGCACTTGATGAGTCGTGCCCAAGCCCAAGAGGAAAAAAAAAGAAAACGGAAATATAATCAACCCATCCAACCATGGATATCGCCAGCCCTTTTGACGTCAATAAAACATAAAAACAATCTCTATAAAACTTTAATATCTTTCCCAAGTGAAGAAAATAGAAGAACCTTCAAAAAATATAAAAACCTACTTTCAAAAATAATACGTAATGCTAAAATGAAATTTTATTTCGATTCTTTTAATGAAGTAAGTAAGTCCCCAAAGAAAACTTGGGAACTAATCAACTCATGTTTAAATCGATCGCGAACGTCTTCTTCACCATCAAAAATACGGGATGCCCATGGTAATACAATTGAAAGGGAACTAGAAATGGCAAATTACATAAATTTTCATTTCGTGTCAATCGGGCAGTCAATAGCTAATAAGCTCCAACATAATATGTCCCATGGGCAATGTAATTATCCTACGTACCTAGGAAGTCCTTCTGAGAATTCTATGTTTTCAACTCCGGTAACAGAGGAAGAGATTGCTAAGGTTGGTAAGCTTTTAAAGAATGGAAATTCCCCGGGGATTGATGAGTCGTCGACCAATATTGTTAAAGCCATTTTACCTAGTATTAATAAAGTTATGTGTCATTTAATAAATCTGTCATTTAGATCGCGAACTTTTCCGGATTCTTTCAAAAAAGCAAAAGTGTTACCGCTATATAAAAATGGTGACCGGACTAATTGCTCGAATTATAGACCCGTTTCTATTCTTTCGGGTTTTTTTAAACTAATGGAGCGATGTTTTTATAATCGAATGTATAATTTTCCTTGTTGAAAAGATTATTTTTCAAAAACACAATATGGATTTAGAAAAGAGCATAGTACGCAGGATGCCATATTAACTATGGTACAATTTATTCACGAGTGTCTGGACAAAAAATGGATCCCGGCGAGTATATTTTTGGACCTTGAGAAGGCCTTCGATTCGTTATGCCATGAAATATTGTTGTATAAACTAAACCATGGTGGGATACAAGGACCATTGCGCGATTTTATCGCATCTTACCTAAGTGGTCGCTCCCAAGTGACTATGATCAACGACACAGTTTCGGATCCATGTCTGTTGTCAAATATTGGTGTCCCGCAAGCTTCAATCCTGGGACTACTGCTTTTTATAATATAAATAAATGACCTTCATGACATTTCATCAGTGACAGAAAACCTTGGTCTGAATGTTCTTTTCGCTGATGATACCGGATCATCACTTACTGGACATTCGGAAGAGGATCTCAATGAGAAGCTGCAAATCGTTTTTTCACAACTTCTTGTATGGCTAAAAGCTAATCGTTTGTCACTAAATGTATCAAAAACCAAATTTATCATTTATATTAGAATTGGGCAGAATGCACGGGGAATTTCAACAATATTTGATCATGCTACAAATATTCAAATTCAAAGGGTAACTTCGTTCCGGTGTTTGGGTATTATTATTGATGAAAATCTGTCATATAAAGAACATTGTAATAGATTACGGGTTAAAGTTGCTCAAGGGGCTGGTATAATGCGAAGGTTTCAGCATTTTTTTGCTGAAACGTCTAATCTATTTTAATTTATTCTAATTTATTAGAATACATCTAATTTATTTTGCGTTGGTTCATTCCCATCTTACGTATTGTCCTCTGATATATTTGGCAACATTCAAATGTCATGTGAAACCGATACAAATTCTTCAAAACTGGGCTCTTCTAATTTTAAAGAAATATTTACCATCACCGTCTTCGTATCCTAATAAGAGTAAAACTGAAACTCTATATCTTCTAACTAATATTTAGCCTGTTTCACAGATATTCACCCTTAATTCTTTTTTATTTAAGGTAAAATATGACCGGTCGGAACTACCTACGTACTTTCGTTCGAATAATTTTTTCCCTTTGCAACATGCCCATTCTTATGAAACCCGACATAAATGGAACATTCGGCACCTAAAATTAAGCACAGAGAGATCACGGTTCTTGCCATTATTTTCAATCACGGGTTCATCTGTCTTTATCTACCATTTATTGATTGCAGCAAATCTCTTCCAAAGATAAAAAAGCCACTTCATTCTATCCTTATAAATAATTTTAAGAATTAATAATATATTGAAAAACTGGGTACATTTGATAATATTGTTTTGTTGGGTGTTTTGCCCTGTGAGATACCGGTCATCGGTTACCCTTGTTCGCCCGTTGTTTTTTTTTATTGGTATTTTCGGTGGATCTTTACCCGATGTCGGTGGGTTTGTGGGGTGGGTACCCGTCTATTGGTGAGTCATGGAATAACTCTTATTTATTTTTTTGTTGTCAAACAGGTTTATTCCGATTAATATACCGGGTTTTTGTCATTCGACCTTGTGTCTCCGGCGTTTACCCTCTATTTATGTCTATTTTGTACAGATATTTTAAAATTAAACCTTGAACCTTTCACCACCTACAAATCCCATAGTCCCTCCAACTAAGATGTCACCTTTCCAAATCGTCATAAGCGAAGATTCCATAAAACTGCTTGAAGTCAAGACTGTATTGCCTAAACTTAAGAATGCCGAAGTTGCAGGAGTAGACGGTTTACAACCTAATCCTAAACCATAACATTATTGGGGTTACATATTGCGTATGGACGAGGGTCACCTCCCACATTACGTTCGGTGTTGATATGGCGATATGTGATGTTGATCTCCCTCATGATCTGACACCAGAACTATTACCGACGCAAAAAAGTGATTTTTCTTGTTGATCAATATTGTCGGCTGTAATTTTCGTGTATAAAGTCAATTATGTAAAGTTTTTAATGGATATATATTTGTTTGGCTGACGGTTATCTAAGCTTAGTAGTTTTTCCTTAGAATCAGCTAACCTGTATATTGAAGTATCTTATTGCACCATTAGAAATTCTAGTTTATAACATCTTTTGAGATACTAAAACGTTCATTTTGAATTTTAATGTTGATCTTTAATTTCTAGTGAATGTCTAAACTCGAAAACATGTATGGATTAAATTCAACAGTCAGCTTCTTAACAATCTCAGAAAGTTTCATCTCTGTAAGTATATTCAAAATGAGGATATCAATTACGTAAAGTACTTTTTAAATATATCCTTGGTAATTTTTCGTTAGAATCTAACCTCTATATTGAACTATCTTTCTGTACCATTAGAAATATTTAAACATCCTTTGAGATATTAATAAGCACAAGTTAAGTTTTGATATTACTCTTCACTTTTTAGTGAATGTCTAAACTAGTAAGTTTTCATTGAATAGTTCTTCACTTACTCTTGAACCGCTTCAGTATTATTGAAAGCTTTTTACTACCCATGGTTTGTCAAGCTCAGGGGTTGTCTCAATCCGTTCTCTAAAATTACTTGGGTTTCAGTGTTTTTTGCCTGTTTCCATGGACCATTTTCAATGATTTTAAATTCTAACAATGGCCTTTGTACAATCATTTTCATGGACTTGTTTCAATAAAGAATATCAATAGTAAAATATTGTTGGAAGCCATATAAAAAAACTATTAGAGCTAGTGAAAAATAAGTTTCTTACATAAGCGTGCAAGTATGCAGACAATAACGTACGAGTTTATTAACCACAACAATAAAAAGGTGAACCTGGTTCAAATGTAGACTTTTTAATATTATGAAATTGGCTTAGGTTGTTGAAAGAGCATTAACAGACTATCTATTACATTATTGATAGAGTATATATAAGGATCCGGCTTTCAATTCCGTGTTGTTAATACTCTGTAATAATCAGGGGTGTCAATTCAGGAACACGTTTAATTTCCCATTGAATCATCCTTCTTCAAGTTTCTATGACCAACCCTTCTATGCCAAGTGATGAGAAAAAAAAATACACAGAGGCAATATTGTTCTTTACAACGTACTCCCCTCCCCCCTCTATTTGGGGGCATTTGTTATGAGGAGGGGGACGAGGATTTCTTGAATTTTTTTCATAAAGATGCGAGAAAATTTATTTTTCAGAATCTAGGAGGAGGGAGAGGCTTTTTTTTCATACAGAAATTTATTTATCAAAATCTAGGTCTATTAAAAAAAATTACCGCCTCTGGTAATAAATATTATTCTATAGAAATTGTTTCAAAAGGAATGTATTGCTGACAGTTCCACAATTCTTATCAAAACCAAACTTTTATGCCTGGAATTAATCTGACCAGATAATCTGGTCTTACTGCTCTCAACAAAATTGTAAAAAATCTAGGGAATTGAAGATCAAAAAATGATGGGATCAAGCAACATAACAGTATTCAGTTGTGTTTGTAAGCAAAAAAACAAGATATTATTATGCTGAAATGTTCTAACCATAGAGAAGAACCTATGGCTATTTCTCTGTATTATAAAAAAATATATATAAAAACCACTTTCTTAATGGTATCACCTTTCATGTTTTTTCTCAACCACTTTTTTAATAGCTCCAGAAATTATTGTAAAAAGTAGTAAAGTTCTTATAAAGCCTTATAAAGTTCTTATACATTGTAATTACACATATTGAATAAAGCTAAAAAGAAAAAAAAAGTTATTGATCTGAGCGTCATGACCACATTAATAATGGATCCAGTGCATTATTTTGTTAGCTGGTCTATGTTCAACATTAAGGAATCCATATAAAAATAAGTCTTTTAAATAAGTCCATACAAAATAAATGGTTAATATGGAAATATATTCTAAAAGTCTATTAAACCAACTTGATTCATTCAATGCTTGATAAAATTATGTATAGTAGTGTATAAGTGTACATGAACAATTATTGAGAAAGTATGGATGACCTTTGGGTAGGCCAGGGAGTAAAGTGATTAGTAGAGGGAGTAAGAGATTAAGATTGCTGCAGTTAAGGTAGGTTAAGTGGGGTTATGTTCTATTGCCGTTTACATAGATCATTTGTTAGCATTGTCCTAAAGGACACAGCAAAGGCAATTGAAGAGCATGAAATCAAATGGAAAAGTAGAAGTCTTCTAGTCTTAGATGGAGATGTTAGGAAATGATCGATTTTCTTGTGGTTTTGAGAAGCCAAAGCGCAAGAATAGGCTTCAAAATCAATTTAAAATACACTACATTCCTTAGACTGAGAATAAGCAAAGGTAAAGACATGATACTGGGTAACGAGAGGATTTTACCTGTAAGTGGGTGCAGTGATGATGTTAAAAATAGAATATCCTTGGGTGTTTAATTCATAGTTGAAAAAAATTTGGATGAATAGGAAGGTAAGTCTGCGTACCAAGATTAGAATATTGGGAGCAACAGTTATGAAATTGGTCAGGATTAGTTCTGAAAGATTGGTGCTCTCAAAGACAGAGGAGGATTTATAAGATGTTTTCCAGAGGGATTGTCTATAGATTGTTTTGGGTACCAGTCTGATTATCTGTACTTCAAACAGTAAGCTGTATGAAAAATTTAGTTCTATCCCGCCTTCTGGGGCTATAATGAGAGTAAGGTTGAGATGGCTAAGACAAGTTCGACGGATAAAAGGTGACATATTGCCAAAGTTTGTCCTTTTTGGAAACCATGTAGGGCCCAAAGACAATTAGGTCGTCCCCGAATTTGGTGGGAGGAGGTCGTAAGGAAGGAACTAAGGGAAATTGGAACTTCTTGGAAGGGTGTCTTTTTGTAGGGGACTGAGGACTGCTCCCTGAGGTAGGTCTTTGGTTATTGTCTTTTGGGGTGAAGAGGCTGAACCAACACAAACAATGAAACTATCAATTTTATTTATATAAATTTTATTCAAAATATTTAATGACACAATTTGTAGGTCAATTGTGGAGAATCAAACACTTTTGGGGTTGAAATATGTATTCAGGTTTGAAGGGGTAGCAACAGCTAATTCATTATTATTTGAAGTAATATGCTCAATCAATTTACCAGCTTTATTTGCTGGTTTATTCCCCCACAAAAGGCTGTGGGAGGATGTAAGAAGGGTGTAAAGAGAGAGGCTTTAAATAGATTGGGATGGACAACGAGCGTCAACTGTGTGGGTCTCAGGCAGCATGACGCTTCAGTAAATTGCTAGTAGTAGCAGTAAATCTCTTTTGTTAGTTAAATTGATCAAGAGAAGTCATCGATGCCATCGTTCATTCATTAATTCGGCATACATTTTTTTCGCGTTTTCATAAAAACATAATTGGCACGAGTTTAAATGCAGGTTCAGTGAATGTTATTAAAGCAGGTATAAACGACTGCTTAGTTATGTATCAATATTCATACCGTCCAAAATCAAAGCATATTACGCCATACCTGCAAAAGAGAGTGATCCCTCCCTGATAATAATCCAAATGACCCTACAAAAAAAAAAAAACTGACTCAAACATTCACCTCTGTTCACATGTGCATTATGCACAAAGAAACTATCTTTGGGAAAATTAAATAAGAAACGCTTAAAACTTTTCAGCGCTTCACTAGTTGATCTAGCTGGGTCGATAGCATTATAGCTTTATCCCCCAACCCGAAGGGGATATTTCAGACCGTTTTTGGAGACGTACGGTTCGTTCTTATGGGTATTCTAGCGGTCTTTATCCACTATTAGCATTTACTTCGCTACAATAGCTGGGGTTTGGTTATGTCATAAAAGGTAGGGAGGTTGGATGAAATATGCTCTAGTAATTTTAGTTTGAAATGTCTCATATTTTGATGCTTTATATACTAAAGTGAAGGTATATATTGAAATTTTTACCTTGTTTTTCTTGGTAAATAAACTTAAAAAAGGGTTAGACTTAAAAACTATACTTTCGTTCTCCTGTAACCTGAAAATGGAAGCAAGTGACGGCTAACTTTGTAAAATGTATATAATAATGTATGTTCTGATATTGGATTGGCAATATGTTACCCAGTGTCACTTTTTATGTACTGTTCAATTAAGTATTGCACTCTTTATCGCTAAAGTATGGTGGTTTTTCTTAATTATTCCACCATTGTAGTGGAGGAAAGGATCATTGAGGTTCTATAAATAAAAAATATCAAGTTTTTTAAAAAAGCGTCGATTGAGATTGTTTTTATTGCTAA
>JAQQPU010012946.1:1514-25096 GCA_029168905.1 Artemia sp. Kazakhstan ARC1039
CCCCCCCCCCCACAGCCCTCAAAGCGAGGGTTGTAATTATGCCCTTGGGACATATAAGGTTTTTATAGAACGCGCTGTTGTAGAAACATCAAAAAGGCCTCATTCGATTGGAATTTGAAATGGCTAGTGCCTTTTTTAATAGTCGAAAGTGATTGGGAGGCAACTAACACCCCTTCCACGCCCACCATTTCCCCAAACTCATCCAATCAAAATTTTGAGACAGCATTTTTGTTCCACGCAGTTTTAAGTTCAGGAAATTATACCTTTGAGCAGGATACTCCCCCTACAGTCTTCATGGCAAGGGTTATAAGTTATACCCTGGGGGCATACAATTTTTTATTGAAATCTTTGTCCTAGAAACTTGAAAAAGGGCTCATTCTATTGGAAATTCAAAGGTCTAGTGCCCTTTTTAATAGTCGAAAGTGATTTGAGGGTAACTAACCCCCTCTCACGCCCATCTTTTCCCCAAACACATCCAATTGAAATTTTTAGATAGCCAATTTGTTCAGCATAGTTGATTTCCAGATGAAATTATGTTTTTAAGGAGGACATTCCCTAAAAGCACTCAGAACAAGGGTTTCAAGTTATACCATGGGGGCATATAAGGTTTATATCGAAAGCGTTGTCGTAGAAACTTAAAAAGGATCATTCGATTGGAAATTCAAAGGGCTAGTACCCTTTTTAATATTCGAAAATGATTGGAGGGCAACTAACCCCCATTTCACGCCCACCTTTTCCACAAACACATTCAATCAAAATTTTAAGATAGCCATTTTGTTCAACGTAGTTGAAAGTTCTGGAAATTAGGTCTTTGAAGACCACAATCCCCCCCCCAGCCCTCAAATCGAGGGTTGTAATTATGCCATTGGGACATATAAGGTTTTTATAGAACGTGCTGTCGTAGAAACTTCAAAAAGGCCTCATTCAATTGGAACTTGAAATGGCTAGTGCCTTTTTTAATAGTCGAAAGTGATTGGGAGGCAACTAACAGCCCTTCCACGCCCACCATTTCCCCAAACTCATCCAATAAAAATTTTGATATAGCATTTTTGTTCCACGCAGTTTAAAGTTCAGGAAATTATACCTTTGAGCAGGATACTCCCCCCACATTCTTCATGGCAACGGTAATTAGTTATGCCCTGGGGGCATATACATTTTTATTGAAATCTTTGTCCTAGAAACTTGAAAAAGGGCTCATTCGATTGGAATTCAAAGGTATAGTGCCCTTTTTAATAGTCGAAAGTGATTTCAGAGTAACTAACCCCCTCTCACGCCCACCTTTTCCCCAAACACATCCAATCAAAATTTTTAGATAGCCAATGTTTTCAGCGCAGTTGATTTCCAGATAGAAATTAGTTTTTTAAGGAGGACACTCCCCCACAGCCCTCAGGGCAAGGGTTGTAAGTTATGCCCTGGGGGCATATAAGGTTTTTATGGAAAACGTTGTTGTAGAAAATTCAAAAAAGGCTCATTCGATTGTAAATTCAAAGGGCTAGTGCCCTTTTTAATATTCGAAAGTGATTGGAGGGCAACTAACACCCCTTTCAACCCCACCTTTTCCCCAAACACATCCAATCAAAATTTTAAGATAGCCATTTTGTTGAACGGTAGTTGAAAGTTCGGAAAATTAGGTTCTTGGGAATGTCAACCCCCAACAGCCCTCAAAGCAAGGGTTGCAAGTTATGCACTTTAGGCATATAAGGTTTCTAGAGAACGCGTTGTCGTAGAAACTTCAAAAAGGGCTCGTTCGATTGGAAATTGAAATGGCTAGTGCCCTTTTTAATAGTCTAAAGTGATTGGAAGGCAACTAACACCCCTTCACGCCCACCATTTCCCCAAAACATCCAATCGAAATTTTGAGATAGCCATTTTTTTTCAACGTAGTTTAAAGTTCAGGAAATTATACCTTTGATTAGTACACTCCCCCCACAATCTTGAGGGCAAGGGTTAAAAGTTATACCCAGGAGGAATATAATTTTTGTATTGAAATCTTTATCGTAGAAACTTGAAGAAGGGCTCATTCGATTATAAATTCAAAGGGCTAGTGCCCTTTTTAATAGCCTCGAAAGTGATTTGAGGGCAACTAACCCCCCTCTTTCGCTCAAGTTTTCCCCAAGCATATCCAATCAAAATTTTTAGATAGCCATTTTATTCAGCATAATTGAAAGTTTTGGAAATTAGATCTTTAAGGATGACAACGCCTCCACCCCCCACAGCCCTCAGGGTGAGGGTCGTAAGTTATGCCCTGGAGGCATATAAGGTTTTTATAGAAAACGATGCTGTAGAAACTTCAAAAAGGGGTCATTCAATTGGAAATTGAAAGGGCTAGTGCCCTTTTAATAGTCGAAAAAGGTTGAAGGGCAACTAAACCCCCTCTCACGCCCACCATTTCCCTAGACACATCCAATCAAAATTTTTAGATATCCATTTTGTTCAATGTAGTCTAAAGTTCTGGAAATTATGTCTTTTAGGATGATAACCCTATCAGAGCCCTCAGTGCAGGGTTGTAAGTTATGCCCTGGGGGCATAAAAGGTTTAAATAGAAAGTTGTTGTACAAATTTCAAAAAAGGCTCATTTGATTGGAAATTGAAATTGCCCTTTTTAATAGTCGAAATTGAGTGGAGAGTAATTAACCTCTCACGCCCACGATTTCCCCAAGCACATTCAATCAAAGTTTAGAGATAGCCATTTTGTTCAACGTAGTTGAAAGTTCTGGAAATTATGTATTTAAGGATGAAAAAGCCCTCAGAGCCCCCAGGGTAAGGTTGTAAGTTATGCCCTGGGGGATATAAGGTTTTTATAGATAGAGTCATCGTAAAAACTTCAAAAGGGGCTCATTCAATTGGAAATTGAGAGCGCTATTGCCCTTTTTAATAGTTTAAATTGATTGGAGGGTAACTAAACCCCCCCCCCCCCCCTCCCGCCCAACATTCCCCCAAACACATCCAATCAAAATTTTCAGATAGCCATTTTGTTCGACGTCGCAGAAAGTTCTAGAAATAAGGTCTTTGAGAATGAGCCTACCCCCCAGCCCTCAGGACAAGGGTTGTAAGTTATTCCCAGGGGGCATAGAAGGTTTTTATCGAAAGCGTTGTCCTAGAAAGTTCAAAAGGGCTCATTTGATTGGAAAATCAAAGGGCTAGTGCCTTTTTTAATAGTTGAATGTGATTGGAGAGCGACAAACGCCCTTCTCACGCCCACCATTTTCCCAGACACGTCAAAATCAAAATTTTGAGATAGCCATTTTGTTTAACGTAGTTGAAAGTTCTGGAAGTTAGGTCTTAGAGGATGACAACCACCCTCACAGCCCTTAGGGTAAGGGTTGTAATTAATTCCCTGGGGGAATATAAGGTGCTTATAGAAAGCGTTGCCGTAGAAACTCAAAAAGTGCTCATTCGATTGGAAATTGAAAGAGCTTGTGCCCTTTTTAATAGTCGAAAGTTATTGGAAGGCTCTAGATGTTTATAGTAAAGATCTATGTGGGTATAATGTATTATTTTTTCGTTGTTCTTGCTGTTTAGACAAGGGCACTTTGTATCGAAGGAGTTGTCGTAGGAACTTCGAAAAGCGCTTATCCGATTGATAATAGAAAGGACTGATGTCCTTTTTAGTAGTCGAAAGTGATATGAGGGAAACTAAAACCCATTCCCAGGTAGACCCCCCCCCATTTGCTTTTATGTTTAAAAACTAAATGTTGCCTTGAGATTAAATCAAAATGCACTGCGTTAATGCTAATTCCCAATAAGGCATCTCAGCAGTATCCCAAGAACGACTGAGGGTATTATGTTCAAACTTTCGGGGCTACTTCTGCTCTTAAAATTTAACCAAATCAAAATAGCGTAAGTGTATCCAAGCTATCAAAGAAAGTAATCAGATTTTTTTTTGCGAATGGTATCAAGTTTCCCATTTCAGATCAACTAGAGGAGGTATGAAACTAAATTAAACACTACTATTTGTGTCCAGATTTTTAAAAGGGTGTATGTTGTAAAAAATTGCTGAAAATTTTTCTCCAGCATACAAATAGCAGGCAAAACTATAAATTCTTAAAAAACGAAAAGATTTAAAGAATTATTTTCTTTTTCCCTGAAAAGACAATGTCAATATAAAACAAACAGAAATTAATTTAAAAAAAAACTTTTTCACAAAATAAGTTTTTCAAAGAAAAGTAAAGAACTCCATTAAAAAAATGAGCAAAAATAAAATAAAATAATCTACCAAGCGTGAAACTACCACAAATCAGCATCGATAAATAAATGAAACCCAAAATGAACAGAAATTACAATGAATAGCCGAGTAAAACTCAAAAGGAGTAGAAAGTAACATAAGTTGGGCTCAAAACCCCTATCCCTTTCCAAGGCCAGAAAATAATTTGTAGTTTACTGAAAAAAGTACAAATGAATGTGGATTGTCAGTTTTATACACATATACCGATATATAGTAATCAAAATGTTAATATTAATTGATTTATTAAAGTTATAAAAGTAAAAACATTAAAAATTTTTATGTTCCCATTTCCTTTAAATCTTTCTTTACTACGTCCTCCCACCGCAGACGAGGACGACCTGCTTTCCGTTTAGCCCTAGACTTTTGGTCGAAAAGAAGAATCTTCGGCAATCTGTCATCCTTCATCCGCACAACGTGCCCTTGTCATCTGAACCTTTCTTTCATTATAGCCCTAGAGAGCGGTATTGAACCATATTTTTTGTACAGCCTATTGTTTGAAATACGGTCAATCATCCGGGTGCCCTTAACAATCCTTAAGCAATTTCTCTGGAATACATCTAGCAAATCTTCATCCGCTTTTCGAATCGACCATGCTTCAGAGCCATATTTGACTATTGTCATCACTGTAGCTTCTAATGTTCTAATCTTGGTTTGCTGACTTATCTTCCTATTCTTCCAAACTTTTTTTAATTGTGAAAAAACACCCTAAGTCTTGGCTATTCTACTTTTAACTTCTTCACTGCTCCCACCATCTTTACTAATAATACTACCAAGGTAAGTGAAGCTGCCCACTTGATCAATCTTTTTATCACCCAACGTCACCTTTTCATCTTCACTTATTCCTAGCCCTAGTGACTTAGTTTTCTTAACACTAATTTTCAAACCTATTCTAGCACCCTGAACTCGCAAAACCTCTAAAAGTTAATTCATTTTGCTCACACTTTCCTCTAGGATGCTTAAATCATCAGCATAATCTAAATCCAGGAGACTTTTTCCTCCCAATTTGATTCCGTGTTCTCCCATTGCCTTTCCTGTGCTCCTTAATAAGAAATACATCAAAATAATCCATATAAAGGGAGATAGAACACAGCCCTGCTTAACTCCTGATTTAATACAAAACCAGCTGCTAACCTCATTTCCTACCTTAACCGCAGCAGTGTTATTCTCGTACATAGCACAAATCACTTTAATGTATCTGTCTGGTATACCATACAAGGATAAAACCTTTGCTATAGCTCTTCCATCAACAGAATCAAACGCAAGCTCATAATCTATAAAACTAAGGACCAAAGGTGTTTGACAACTCAGGTACTTCTCAATTATTAACCTAAGAGTGAAAATTTGGTCGACGCATCCTCTACCTTTTTTAAAACCGCACTGTTCTTCTCTTAAAACCTTGTCTACGGCATCTCTCAGTCTACAAAGTATCATATTACTAAGTAAATTGCTACCTACAGAGACCAGACTATTGCCTCGATAAGTACCACACTCACTTTTTTCACCTTTCTTATAAAGTGGCTTAATTAAGGTTTTCCTAAAATCATTTGGTGCTTCCCCTTTTTCAAAAATCATATTCATAATCTTCAGTAACTTGTTTCTTACCTCAGAGCATCCATATTTGAGAAACTCGTTTACTAGCCTATCAGCACCTGGAGCTTTATTATTTTTTAATCCTTTTAGTACTGTTGCTAATTCCTCCTCACAAAACAAATCTTCCTTCACATCCAAAGTATCACAAACTTTTTCATTTTCCTCTATATATTTACCTGCAACTCAATCTCGGTTTAGCAAATTCTCAAAATGTTCTGCCCATCTCTCTTTAATTCTTTTCTTATCGCTAATTGTGGTCCCATTTCTATCTTTAACTGGGCCAAGTCCGGATTGACTACTCCCTCTCAATTTATTGACATTCCAGTACAATATTTTACTATTATGCCGTCTAGATGCATCTTCCAGATCCTCGGCAATTTTATCCATGGCCGGCTCTTCACACCTTTTTAGTCCATATTTTAATGCTTTCTCCACTCTCTTCACATCCCTTTTGTTTTCATATGATCTATCACTCAGATAATTCGTGTAGAAGTTCTTTCTCCTTTCTATTAAACATAAAGCTTTTTATGTAATATTTTTAGCTCCAGTCCTAGCTTTCTTCCCTACGACACCTTCAGCAACTTCACAAATTGTTTTTCTAAAATTATTCCAACCATCTTCCACATTATCAAATTTTAAACTCTCAAGTTTAGTATTCAGCTGTTCCTGGAAACAGGTACTAAGTAGGTACTAAGCCTACTTTTATAGTTTTTCTCTGGACTGTACCGTCCTTCTTCGCAATATCTATTCTTGCCAAAGCAGACGGGCATTGGTGCTTATCTCCATAATTACATACTATTGTAATATTATTTTTACAGTCTATTTCTGTCTTTTTAATTAGGTCCATTCGCACAATAGTTTGCTCACTCCCTGACTCAATCACCTTTTCAGTCAATTTTCCGTTTATTTTTCCTTCTATTTTATGTGATCTCACAAACTCGTCAATATTTCCTTTATTATGGGCTATAGCCAGGGGAGTTGCTCCAGCATTATTATTGAGGGGGCAAACAAGTTCCACATCCAGAGACTCAAGGGCATGGGCTGTATAATAGCTTCTTTTTCAATTTATAGGGGGGCAACTGCCCCCCTTGCCACCCCCGAACGACGCCACTGGCTATAGCCCAATTTGTTCTTTTATAGGTTACTTTCTCATCTTTATTATGACAATTTTTAGAAAAAGGCTTCGAGGAATCACATTTTACCAGATTATCAACATTTCGAACTGGAGTATCAAGCATTGCGTTTTCGACAGGGTGGCTCAATCTCCCATTTTGTTTTTTTGGGCCGGTTCACCTCCCCGCATAGTCAACGAAGTTGCATGTTTTTCCGTCTTAACATTTAATTTCTGGTAATTTTCATTTTCTCGCGATTGATTCTTAGACAAATTAAATAAAAAAAAAACATTTTAACTGAAAGTAAGGAGCGACATTAAAACTTAAAACGAACAGAAATTATTCCATATATGAAAGGGGCTGTCCCCTCCTCCATACCTCGCTCTTTACGCTAAAGTTGTTTATTGTTTTAAAAAATAAATTTTTGTGACAGATTCAAACTTTGGCGTAAAGAGCGAGGTATTGAGGAGTGGAAAGCTCCTTTCATATGTGGAATAATTTCTGTTCATTTTAAGTTTTAACGTCGCTCCTTACTTTCAGTTTAAAAAAAAAATTGTTTTTTTTTATTTAATTTCTGAACGTTTTTGAATTAATGCAGCTTTGATTTTGGCTCACTGCATATGAATAATTAAAACAAAATTAGCATATCAATTTTACTTTTTTGGCTAAATGGCTTTCTCAAAATTTTGTTCTGATGTAACTTACGAATTAACTTACGTAACGAAATTCTATATTCGTATGTTTTATTACGTATATTAGGGAGTTTGCCCCCTAGTCGATACCTTGCTCTTTACGCTAAAGTTCGATTTTGTTCAAATCACAAACCCCTGAATCACAAAGGCCGGTTAATTAGAATAGATAGCTCTTTTGAAAGTACTAAAAAAAACTTTAGCGAAAAGGGCAAGGCATTGACTAGGGGGCAAAACCCCTCATATACGTAATAATTTCTGTTTGTTTTAAGTTTTGTTGTTGCTCCTTACTTTCAGTTGAAAAAACTAGTTTTTTTTTTTTAATTTCTGATCGTTTTTTAAATAATGCTGGGAAATCCGGCGCCCCCTTCATTGAAATGTCCCTTCTCCCAAGGAAACATCCTCCATGGAAAAATCTTCCCCCTTAGCCCCCTCCTCTGACACCCCCCCCCCCCATCAGAAAAAAATCTCTCCTGAAACGTCTTTATACTTCCCATTAACCAATACTATATGTAAGAAATGGGCAAAGTTCATAACTTCCAGCAATTCCTCCGGGAACTTTGGGGGATTAAGTCACCCTCAAAGACATATCTATTAGATTTTCGACTATGCTGAACAAAATGGCTATCTCAAAATTTTGATTGGGTGACTTTGGGAAAAAATGAGCGTGGCAGGGGGTCAAGTTGCCCTCCAATTTTTTCGGTCACTTAAAAAGGGCAATAGAACTTTTAATTTCCGTTCAGATGAGCCCTCTTACGATATTCTAGGACTACTGGATCGATACGATCACCCCTGGGGAAAAAAAAACAACAAAAACAAACAAACAAATAAACACGCATCCGTGATCTTTTTTCTGACAAAAAAAATACAAAATTCCACATTTCTGCAAATAGAAGCTTTAAACTTCAGCAGTAGGGTTTTCTGATACGCTGAATCTGATGGTGGGATTTTTATTAAGGTTCTATGACTTTTTGGGGGTGTTTCCCCCTATTTTCGAAAATAACGGAAATTTTCTCAGGTGCGTAACTTTTGATGGATAACACTAAACTTAATGAAACTTATATATTTGAAATCAGCATAAAAATCTGATTTTATTGATTTATCTATGGATATCAAAATTCCGGTTTTTAGAGTTTCGGTTACTATTGAGCCGGGTCGCTCCTTACTTACAGTTCGTTACCATGAACTGTTTGATTGTTATGGCTATTCGATAGCCTATAAGTTAGTTGTGATAAAATCTCACTTTCTGGAATTCCCCAGTGGGCTTCCATTAGGCCTATCATGGTTCTTTTAAACTCTTGGTCTCTCTTTCTTCGCTCTAGCTATTCTATTATTCTCCTCTTTTCGTTCTCTGGCTATTCTATCAGCCTCAAAGCCTTTCTAAGGGTTTCTTTTGTTCTTTCTAACTCCTCTTTATCTCTTTTAATTTCATCTATTTCGGCCTGTATTTTTTCCATGTATTCGCGGTGCTCTCTTTTGGCCACCATTTTCCTTTGTTTCCTTTCTTTCTATTTTCTTTTCTATCTTTCTCTTTTTCTTTTCTATCTTCCTCCTCTTTTCGCTCTCTGGCTTTTCTTTCAGCCTCTATACGTTCTTGTCTTTCCTCCTCTATTTTCTCTTTTACTATATTATGTAACGTGGAGGTGTATACTTTTTGTACTCTAGAGTGTTTTTCATTTAGTAAAAGATTCTTTCCAATAACTTCCAATTATACTTTATTCAAATTTGTATTTACCTCTTCATAGGCTTGTGTCTCTTCTTCCGTACCTCCTCATGCTCTTCGTAAGCGATATGTTCCTCTCGCGTAGAGGGGCGAGTCAAATTTAATTCAATTTATAAATTCCGAATACGCTCTTCAGGTTTACCGATAGATTTTCTATATAACTTGTTTTTCCGTAGCAAACGCAATTCTTGAAAAATTAGTCACCGATGTTCTTCAACTCTTTCAACAAACTCTTCATAACTTTGTATTTTTTCTGCAATTGGCTTTTTCAAAGCCTCATAGGCTTTTTCAAAAGCTGTCCAAGTCATCTGAAATGCCGCATTATATTGAGTAGCTAATTTTGTAACAATTTCTTTATCGCTATCTTTCCTGCGATCCTGTGTAGAAATTTGTCATTATTCAATGTATTTGAGCGATGGCCTGTATCCGAACTTCTACACCATAAATAATCTGGTATCTTACAGTCCATATTTTTTCGTTTTGTATCTGTGAACGGACCCCCCCTGTCGATATAATAAATAACGATATGTCTCGGAAACTCTTTCCCTACCCTGTCTAGGTTCCTGGAAAAATAGTCTACACGGCTAAAGAAAATAGCTTACTTGTATCCATCCAAAAGCGCACAAAACATATCAACTTCTTAATACAGACTCTCTAAACCACAGTTTATATAATTATCAGACAATTATATAAACTGTGCTCTAAACAGACTGAAAAGTAATATTTGAACACTTAAAGAATATTGGCACTTGGGGTGTGGCTCAGTGTGACGTGCTCCAATCCTTTGCTTCAAGTCCCTCAATTGAATTTGCCCTACGCACATTTTAAGAATCAACGGATTGATATCTAACAAGCCCACGTTGTAACTCATACCGAATTAAAATTCAGTCAACTTATTTTCTCTCGTAGATTGTTTGCCTTGACGACGAAAGTTACAAAATTATCTTAAGGGCTAGGCACACGTAGCTGATTTCGGGAACCGATTTCAGCAAGGGTGTATTCCTCGTCGAGTGATTATAACTAATGATGCTAAGAGGCGGGGCTTAGTGACGTTTTTTTGGTGATTAATCATCATTAATTACGATTAATTTGCGATTAAGTTACGATAATCCTTAAATACGATTAATTACATGCCTAAAGCTCTAGAGCCCTAGTACACTCCTTGTCTAGAACGTAATTAATCGGTTCTCCCAAAATCGGTTCCCGAAATCAACTACGTGTGCCTAGCCCTTTATAGGTAAATGTAATTACAGAAAAGAAAACGGGTCATTTATCTGAAAAGAAAAAGAACAAGGGGTGGAACCCTAACAAGTGGAAAGAGATTTTATAACATCATTCTATGATATTATCACACAGAAGGTATCCGTAGGTTCTTATAGAAAGGCAGAAGGAAAGAAAAGAAAAAGAAGACGTTGAAGAAAGAAAGGAAATAAATGATTCTACTTCTACAAATGCAAAAGAAAAGAAATGAAGAAAAGAACAGAAGAAAAATAAAGGGAAAAAAGAAAAGTAAGATGAGACGCTCCATTCTGCTTCCCAAGTCAAACGAGGCTATTCACAAGGTCCGAAACCTGAGCTACCACCTAAGTGAAGTGGGACCCATAAAAAAAGACTCCAGGTTAAATCTCTGAGATTTTTTCCTCCAAAATGGTCTGAAAATTTTCAGTTTATTTCATTTCCCCCGGTCCCGGGATTAATTGCAGATAATTTCAAGTTTCTAGCTTAAACCATTAAGCTACAGTTTCAGCCAAAAGATTAACAGGCAAACATAACTTGATTACATTCCAACTCGGGTCAAAATTGTTCCTTCTTTATATTCTCTAAATAATCATCGACTCCCAATTCCAAAGGAGTCCAGGGCTCTTTACGGGCGATTAATATCTATTTTGTATTTCGATCAATGTCTAGAATTTAACTTCTTGTTTTTGTTTTCAATACTTCCTCGTGAGGGTGATGTAAAAACTATTTTTAGCACTTACCCTCGCAATTTCTTCCGTTTGATTTTGGCTTGAACCCATGTTCGCACCTGCATGTATAGGTACCATGTAGATTGCAACATTTGTGTTCACATCCACCATTATTAACACTGCATTCGTTGATATCTAAAAAAGGAAAAAGTAATCTTAATATTATTCGGGAATTGAGTTCTTAATCTTTTCATTCCCTTTTGTTTTGAAGCAAGAGATGAGTCTCCAAGATCATGGTCTTACCAGATACAGAGTTTAAGACAGAACATTCTACGGGGTTTATGAAACACCCCATGGCCCCTGAGGTAAGGGCTGTAAGTTATGCAAGCTGTCCATTGCTAATATATACTTTTCTTTTTTTATTAAGAAAACAGGGCCTGTTTATCCTATACCTCCATAAAAGTTTAAAGTATTAAGGTGAAACTTTGAGAAAATGCTGAGAGGGATACCAAACACAATCAAAACAAACTATGTGCTTTCTGGTTGTAACAAGGAAAAACCAGCAATATCTAAGGAATGACTGATGGTATTAGCTTGAAACTTTGAATTTGTGTTGATTGTATTCATAGAGAAACCGGAGGGCAACCAGCCCCCCCCTTTCCTAGCCCCTTTTAGGTACCCTTTCTCCTCTATTATGATCTAAATTTGTAATTGTCATTTTGTCCAATTTAGTCAAAAGGTCTAAAGGCTATATCTCCAGGGATACCAGGCCCCTCACAGCCCTCGGGCTAGGATTGTAAGTTACGCAATTTGCCCTTTATTTAAATGCAGAATTTATTATTAGAAAAAGGGCAAATGATTGATTCTGGGTGTATCCGAAAAGATTAAAAGTACTTAGGTGAAACTTTGGAGAATGGTGAGGGGTATTTTATGCCAAGTCAAAGGGCACTATGTGTATCCAGTTTATCAAAAGGAAGGATATGCAATATTTTAAGAACGGTTGAGGATATTAAGTTGAAACTTTCAGAAAATGTTAGAGGGATGTTGTAAAGTGGTTGGAGAGCTTCCAGCCCTCTCTCATGCCCTTTTTAGCTAGGCTCCCACGAAACTGATTCGATCAAAATTTTAAAATAGGCATCTTTTCCAAAATAGGCTAAAGCTAAAACAATAGTGCATATCGGGATGACACAACCCCTCCACCCTCAAGAAGGATGCCAAGCACTATAAAACACACTGTTTGTGGAATGGCTGTCAGAAGGGCGTATCATAAATATCTAAGGAGCAGCTGAGGGCAATAAGTTGAAAATTTCAGATTATATTGCAGAGCTATCAGAGGGTAACCAGCCCCCTTGCCCCTATTTATATACCCCTCCATTCAACACTGATAAAAAACTTGTATAATCTTTTTTATTCGAAATTATCAAAAGTTCGAGTAACTATGTCTCCGGGGTGCGATAACCCCTAGAGCCCCTGGGGCGAAGATTACAAGTTATGCCATTAGCCCTTTCTTAAAATTATTTAAAATTTTCAGGAATTATTCTAGTTTCAGCTGACAAATCAGATTTTTTTTTTGCTACCTGCTTTTTTTAATGGTAAAAATCATATTTTGATTTTCTTATGCAGGAAGATGTTAATATCATTTGCTACTACAGAGCTACAGAAAAATGCAGTTTTTCGTAAATAGAAACATATAGGGTTCTAATAAAACTATGACGACATTTATTATCTAATATATGAAAATGAAATTTTTTGCAAAAATACTGATTTTATTTAAATATTTTTTGTTAATTACAAAAACATGTAGATATGACAAATTCTTGATGTAATAACATAAGCCACTACAGTGTTATAGAAAAACGCAGTTTTTCGTAAAAAAATGATTTTATTTTAAAAATTATTTTTTTACAAAAAGTTTTTAACCACATCCACTTTCTCTAAAATAAGCAATTAAACAACTGTCTATGATGTTTCAGTGCCATGCTGTCTGAGGAGAAAAAAAAGATGCCATATATGCAGACTATCGTGATTGTAGTCACTTTTCTTGATTTTCAAGCCAATATATTTCCCTTGTTGTTAAGGCCAAGGGATGGTGAGTTTCCTATAAAGGGGTTTCGGACAAGGCGGTTCTAATAGTATACTTCTTGTTTTGATCTGGATCTATTTTTAGGAGTTATGGGTTATTATATTTCTTAGTAGTGGATATGATCGTCTCTTACTAGGTTGGTAGCTACCGCTACAACCCGGATGCAGGATTAATCAGAGGCAACACTAAAGCATAGTCTATAGTAGAAAGCCTGCACTTCAAATGGAAGCTATGGGTTGCATGCACTTCAGAGGGGGCTCATTTGATTGGAATTCGAAAGTTCTAGTACCCATTTTTAAGAGTTCAAAGTTATTGTAGGGCAACCGGCCCCCTTCCCATGCCCTTTTCCCCCAAATGCATCCGACCAAATTTGAGATGGCCATTTTGTTCAAAATAGTCCAAAAACCAAACCACTATAATTCTTGGGTTTTCAACCCCCCCCCCCCCACAGCCCCCGGGCCAAGTTGCTCATTTTTAAAATTTAAGGTTTTATTATGGAAAAAAGGGCATGTTTGATCCTCTATCTCCAGAATTAGTTAAAAAAATTGTTTTTTTTACTTAATGCCAATAAAATGTAAGTAAATCTATCAATTTGCAAAATCGTATTTGTATTCATCAGCCTGTCACTTATTTTTTCCATTATTAATAAATTGAAATTCTGATAATTATATCCATAAGCCAGATATTATCTTACATCAGATTTATGTTAGGCTTTATCCTATGAAAGTTTTGAAGCAAATCTATATTTCTTACTCTATTTGAACAAATAATTAGGTATTCTATATAACTGTAAAATTACCTGCAACAAGCTTTAGAAACCCTTCCTATTAAATACTTTGATCAAAATCTGTGGTTCAACCTCAATTTTTTTCACACAAGGATTTTATTTTATTCTTTATTGCTTCAAAAATAGCTTCAAGGAGTTAAAAAAAAAACTTTATGCGATTGAGCATTCGAAGTAAAACTATGAAGTATTACCTTTTTTTCAATGAACAACGGTTAATTATTCTAAATGACTACTTAAGTAGCTGCAGATGTCTTGTCATGTAAATTTTTTCAAGTTTACTTGTCATTATTATTTTTTTTCAAAAAACAAAGTGTATTTATTCTATATATATATATATGCAAAATTAACTGCAAAAACTTCAAAAAACCTTGATACTATTAAATTTTCAAAGTAAAACTGTAGCTCATTCTCTTTTGACAAAAAAAGATAAAAGTTTTCTTCTTTCATATCGCTCCACAGTCAACTCTAAAAACCTTTAGAAAAATTATGGTTCTATAAATTTGTCAAATTCAAAGTGTATTTAATATCTTTGTTTAACAAATAAAGTATATTTGTCCTATGTCAACTAAAAATGAGGTAATCTGAAAATGCAGAGTGTCTTTTGATTTGCATTCCTACTTCGGCGTGCAGGGAATAGTCCAAGAAAACTTTCATGTAAACTTAAGGCACATGTTCTAATTGTCTGGTCGCCCCGTTCTCTTAAAAACAAAATCTTGTATGTTCTTACCGCTCCCCCTCCCAGGACTACCAAAAGTTCCAGAAAAAAAACTCCAAAGTCATTTTCAAGCTATTGGTGCTGGTGTGCTGTTTTGATTAATAGGACAGTGTAACGTTATCCATCATCATTTTATGGATATTACATGTATATTCGCAATTATTTATTACCGTGAAAGCAAATAAATACTGTTTCAAACTAACTGTCATTATCTTGATGTCATTTATTTTTGTTATCATGAACATACTTTTAGTATACAAAAAGCATTTGAAAATATTCAGACCAGGTTATTTGCAGAAAAATTCCTTAAAATCATTTTCAAACTAAGATTTTACTATTGAGACTAATTTAAAGAATAGTTACCACTCCAGAATCAGATGGAAATGGCAATTGTTTTTCACTTGCTATTTTTTTAGTTCTTTGTTAATTTGTGGTTACGCCGGGCCCGGGTTCGTCCTCTACTAGATTGTAGCTACTACTGCATTCATAACCCCGAGCAACACCAAATGAGCCACAAATTATTGATGATACGGCCATGCAAGTTGCCTCGCCTCTGCCTGTAATCCCTATTGCTACCCTTGTCAATCTTTAATAAAATTCGGATTGCAAATTCTATTCCTTGTACTAATTCTTGCAAACTTTAGTCCGACTTCGAAACACTGCACTGCCTTTGCATCTTTTTTTCTTTTTTTTTAAGGGGATGTGGATCTCTATTGCTAGATTTCATGGATATTACATGTATATTCGCAATTATTTATTACCGTGAAAGCAATTAAATGCCCTTTCAAACTAACTGTCATTATCTTGATGTCATTTATATTTCTTATCATGAACATACTTTTAGTATACAAAAAGCATTTGAAAATATTCAGACCAGGTTATTTGCAGAAAAATTCCTTAAAATCGTTTTCAAACTAAGATTTTACTATTGAGACTAATTTAAATAATAGTTACCACTCCAGAATCAGATAGAAATGGCAATTGTTTCTCACATGCCATTTTTTAGTCCTTTGTTAATTTTTGGTTACGCCGGGCCCGGGTTCGTCCTCTACTAGATTGTAGCTACTACGGCATTCATAACCCCGAGCAATACCAAATGAGCCACAAATTATTGATGATACGGCCATGCAAGCTTCCGTGTGGTTTTTCTTTACTTGATGCCCATTAAAAACGAAATTTTTGTGTTAAATAATTAGTTCTTGTATCTTTTAAAAGAGCTTTACGGGGTTTGAGAGACTCGGCTGCCTGATTCCGTGTGGTTTTTCTTTACTTGGTGCCCATTAAAAACAAAATTTTTGTGTTAAATAAGTAGTTCTTGTATCTTTTGCCTCGCCTCTGCCTGTAATCCCTATTGCTACCCACTTCAATCTTTAATAAAATTCAGATTGCAAATTCTATTCCTTGTACTAATTCTTGCAAAGTTTGGTCTGACTTCAAAACACTGCACTGCCTTTGCATCTTTTTTTAGGGGGATGTGGGTCTCTATTGCTAGATTTCATTGATATTACATGTATATTCACAATTATTTATTACCGTGAAAGCAATTAAATGCTTTTTCAAACTAACTGTCATTATCTTGATGTCATTTATATTTATTATCATGAAGATACTTTCGGTATACAAAAAGTATTTCAAAATATTCAGACCAGGTTATTTACAGAAAATTTCCTTAAAATTGTTTTCAAACTAACATTTTACTATTGAGACTCTCTTGTCGGTAAATCGTAGTGGTGCCACTCTGCTTTCAAGGGGAGCCCACCACCTTCGAATCCCGATCCGGACACTTTTTTTTGTTATTTTGTAACATAGGGGAATTAACATAGGAAAATAGCCAAGATTTCAACAGCATCCATAAGAAAATTAACATTGAATTTTCAAACACATCTTTAGAAAAATTAACATAGGGTAATTAACATATGTTTGATGGTTATTACTGTTGTTATGTTTCATGGTTATGTTATGTTGATGTTATGTTATGTTGTTATGTTATGTTGATGTTGTTTCATGGTTATGTTGTTTAGATGTTATGTTATGTTAATTTTGTTTGATGGTTATTGTTGTTATTTTATGTTGATGTTAATTCATGGTAGTAGTATAAGAAATACAGGAGCTGCCTCACCTATCTCACCCCTTCAATTTACCCCCTTTTCAATTGAATTCACCCCATTTTAAATTAATATCTGCAACATTTTAACAATTTCCCATCATGACCTTTAACATCAAAAAAGGTCTTCTGAAATAAGAATTTTTGATGTAATTTGAAAAAATGTTCCATTCTTCTTATACTAGTGATAAAATGTAATAATTTAGTATTTATTAGATAGTTCGATATACTACTAATTAAGTTCAATATCAATATGTAGATGATTATTATTATCTTTCCCTTTTTGTTTCAATAACCTTTAAAATCATACCTTTATCTTTTTCTATTTGTTTTTAATTTCTTTTCAAAATCAGCTGCTTTAGAATCAAATCGTTTTGGTGCAAAGATATCAACCATTTCACCCTCAAAATTAATAATAATAACAAGTTTATTACCATATTTACACTAGTTACTATGTTTTTCATTGCTTTAATTGTGTATTCTATTCCAATGTCTAAGTCTTCTTTCTTAACGGTTCGATTGTACTTATTTTCCACTTTCATTTCTCTTAAAAGTTTCTCCATTTATTTTTAAATTATTTTATTAAACAAATTTTCTGAATCGAAAATAATTCGTAGATTAACATATAATTTATGATCAATGACATCCTTGTTTGCTTTTCTTTCTGAAAATATAACGCAGTAAATGTTGTATGAATCAGCAGGCTCTTGATCTAACAAAAGTTTAATTTCTATATCAACATTTAATCCAGATGCATAAATATTAGGTTCATATTTTGAAACGTCAAAACAAAATAATGGATATACTGTTGTAAAGTCATTATAGCTAACAATAGTTCCACCAACAACGTTTTGATGTTTGTATCCTAAATGTAAAAATCTTTGATAAGCACTAGCATAATCCTCATTATCATTACTAAAATCGTATTTTAATTCTTCTTGTGGATATTCATAGCCATTCATTCTCACTTCAATTTTTTCAATATTCATATGAACAAATACCATATCATTTTGTAAAGCATTACTATTTTTTTCTGTTTTCTGTAATACTACAACAATTTTAGTTGTATTGCATCTTTCACTGACGACTCTCCATGTCAATTCTTTGTCATTTCTATTATCACTTTTATAAGTATTACACGCTTCACATTTTAATTCAAATTAACTCTTTTTAACTAATTTACCTTCTAACTTATTTCTAATGAATAAACTAGGATTTAATACTGGTAGAATCCAAGATAAATACATTATATCTACTTTAAAATTTTGAGGACGCTTTCTTATAATCATATTATTGTTACTATTCCTTATCAACGCAATTTTATATGTAACACCTCTAAATACACGATTAATGTCTTGACAAAATCCAAATAATCTTGATAATGGTAAATACATACTAACTACATGACTTTCTTTTGTTTTATTATTTTTTTTTAATAAACCGCTATTAAATTTATCATTTTTCTTAGCTTTAATTGTTGGACTTTCACCTGCTTTTGCAGTTGTAGAAGTACTTACAAACTCACTTTCTTCTGTAAATGAATCATTTGTTTGAAATTTATTCTTTATGCCAAAACATATTTGTTCCTGCGCTTCTCGAATAATCATCAGAAAATTCTAATAGATTTTTAACGGTTGTCGATATACCAACATAATCAATAGATTCAATTGTTTTAACATTAATGATATATTCAGCATTTTTAAACAGATTAAACCCATTATTTGCTAAAGTAGCCTTATCTACACCATCCATATTCTTTCCATCCTCTCGCGATGTTTTTATTTTTGCATGAAGATAGCTATCACTAGGAAGGATCCAAGATTCTAAATCTTTTATTGTAAATTCAAAATTATCTAATTTTGAAACATTAACTTTTGTTTTTCTAATTTCTTTAAATTCATATTTCGTTGTCGAATCATCAACAATAGGCTTTTCAAATATTTGACAATAAGGAGCAACAACTTCATTAACAACCTCCATTTATATAGAGAAGAAATTAATTAAGTAATTTTTCATTTTAAAATTTTCAATCCCTTACCTGTAATCAACGTATTTAAGAGATCTCGACCTCTTCTATCTATATACCTTTTATTATTTCCAATAGCTTCTTTCATCGATTTTTTATTTTAAATACATCATCTAACTCTTTTCTATTTAAATCGATGAATTTTTTACCATATTCAATACCTCTATTTTTTACTAACTCTAATCGAGGTTTAATCATATTATTATACACTGATAAAGCTCCATCTTTTGTATTTTTCAGGGAAGTCTTGAATAATTGCGAGTTAGCTATATTCTTAAAGAAACTGCCAATACCAATACCGTATTGTCTTGTGTATAGCAATTGTCTTTTATTAATCAACATTTATTATAGCAAAAATTTTATAAGAGAAAATCATTAACTAAAAATTTTTTAATTTCATTAAACTTTTTTCAAATCCAATACATAACCAACATTCTTACCATTAAAATTGATAAGTCTACCAAATTGATCTGTAATTGTCATTTTCAAAGAATTAATAAACTCTTTTCGATTTATTAAGAGATATTGTCTTTCTTTAGGAATTTCTACAATTAAAAACCTGGGTCAGTATTAGGTGCAAATGTCCATATTACATAAGATCTAGCTCCATTAACGATTGAACTATCAACTAATGAACAATGCACTTGGATTTTATCAACATTTCTTGTAATATTTGGAACATTTGTACCTTCATTAATTTTATCTGATAATTTAACATCATTTTCAAATCCTAAAATAATACTTAAATCACTGTTAAATTTAAATTTATAATTATCTTTTTATAATATAACGAATTTCATTGTTGCAGGATTTGATGAAACAATTACTGGACAATTTTCTCTTGAAGCATTAAAATAATGACTTAGAAAATAATTGAAACACTCTTCATTATACATACCATTGGGTATCACAACATTTAGCGATGGTTCATCTTTATTTTTTCTCAACTCAAATTTATTGTTTTTAAATCTATTACTAATATTATGCCATGAATACCATAAAGTACACTGTGTTAAGGCGATTTCATAATCATAATTACGATCTAATCTAATTGGATTACTTGTATAAGATTGTTCAATTTCACTTTTATTACCTTCAATAATAATCAAACCCCTTTAATAGAATACTTTTTTTAAGAACATTTTTTTTTATTATTTAGAAAATTTATCTAATAATTTCAGTCTCTTATAAATGGAAATGATTTTACAAAGTAAGATTTATTGTATGCAATGTAAAAAGGTTACTGCTACTACTTCTATGACTCAAGCAGTTTCAAAAGGAAATGATGTGCCAATGATTAAAGGTATATGTGCACTATGTGGCTTCAAGAAAAATCGTTTTTTAAAATAGGAAGCAATGAACACAAACACTGGGTAGAGCAAAAAGCTGGGTATAAGCAAATCGAAGACAAGCTTTTAGAATTCTATTACGCTAATTTTTCAGGGATTCATGATTTACATAGAAAATTAAGAGAAAATGGTTATACTGTTTCAAAAGCTAAAATAAAAGAAATATTGCAAAAACAAAATATTTATTCTTTACACCATCCCTCTTATCACACATTTGAAAGAAGGCGAGTTTATATAAATAGTATTGATGAACAGTGGCAAGCTGATTTAGTTGATATGCAACAGTATAAAAAGGAAAATAATAATTTTAATTACATTCTTACAGTGATTGATTGTTTTAGTAAATATGCTTGGTGTATCCCTTTAAAAAATAAAATGGGTAAGGAAATTATTAATGCTTTCTCGGATTTATTTAAAAATAGAAAACCTAACAAGTTACAAACAGATAAAGGTAAAGAATTTGTTATGAAAAACGTTCAAGTATTTTCAAAAAGTCATGAAATTCATTGGTTTTCATCTGAAAGTGAATTGAAAGCTCAAATAGTGGAACGATTTAATAGAACTGTTAAAGAGAAATTATGGAAACCTTTTACTTACAACAATACTAAACGTTGGATACATGTATTACCGTCATTAGTTGACAATTATAATAAGTCATATCAAAGATCAATCTAAATGAAACCAATAGAAGCTATTAGAAAAGAAAATGAAAACAGGGTAGATAAAAATATGTTTCCAGACATAGATTCTCAAACAACGGAACATAAATTTAATGTAGGTGATTTGGTTAGAATTAATAAGAAAAAGAGTGTTTTTGATAAAGGCTATCTTCCAAATTATACAATGGAAATATTTCAATTTGCTACAGATAAATAGACAACTCCTATTACGCATGAATTATCCGATAAATCGGGTGAGTTAATTATTGGTGCTTTTTATGAAAAAGAGTTATCAAAAGTTATTGATTTATAATAATAATTTTCTTATATATAATTTAATCTATATAAATGGATGTTAAAGAATAAAAAAAGTTGTTAACAAATATAGTTAACAAAAGGGAAATATTAAGACAAAAGGTTAGACAGAATGCGTTAATACAAGAAGAATTTTATGAATATACTGAAGAGCTGAATGCTCCAATTGTAGAAAAATTAAAAGAAAATGATGATAATTTGAAACGGCGATTTCTAAGATTATATCAAAATTTAAGAAACGCTTTACCGGCACCATCGCAACTTCAAGTTATTGAACCATTACCAGCACCATCATCGCTACTTCAAGGTGTTGAAGCATTAGAAATACCAAAAAAAAACTCCTGATAAATCACCGAGAGTATATGATCTTAATTTGAATCTTGACACTAAACTGCTGAAACGGTTAAATGAAGACGATAAAAAGTATTATCCTCAAGAACCAACTTCTTTTGAATTGCCTAATTATTACTTAAATCATCCTGAATTCCTTCAAGACGCTATAAAGAAATCGGGTGAATGGAATAAAAAATATGGTGGGAAAAAAGGACATGAAATACCTGAATATGTTAAACTAGTTGATTTTGTAAAAATTTATAGGTCCAGATTGTTAAAAGTTGCTAAACTCCTTAAAATGGACATAGAAATACCACAAGTAGGAACTGGATTGTTTCTAAATGCAAATGAAATGATTGAACGATTATACACTCTAATAGGTAGTAGAGCTGCTAGAAATACATCAGATGAAGTTAGAAATGAAGCTGTAACTTTGTTAAATTCCTTATTAAAAAATAAAATATTAAAGAAAAATGAATATAATACAATTTATCAAAATTTTCTTAAAATTTAATTATCAAAAAAAAAATGAAATTCCTCAGGTTTGAAAATTTTTAACATTTGGAAATTTTTTTAATAAAATAATTTCTAAATAAATGGCAGGCATTGCAGAAGTGATTAAAAGTTGTTAACAACGAAAATCCAAATTCACCAAAATAAAAAATTAATTATCGCGTTATACATTTAATGAATTACGCACAGCAGCTAAATTATTCGATATAAAAGCTGTTGGTAGAAAAGATGAACTATGCAATACAATAAATAATCATCTTAATAATAAAATATTACTTGAAGATAATCTGATTGAGTTAGAGCGTAATGCAAAGCGTCGAGATGATAAAAAACCCTACAGATTTATTATTATTCCAGAGTTAAAAAAAGGGTTAGAAAATGAAATAAAAGAAAATAATGAAATTATTTCAGATTTACAAAATCGATGTAACACTATGAGAAATAAAGATATTATTGAACTTAAAAAATTCTTAAAATCGAAACAGATTTCAACTGCTGGAAATTATAACAAAGTGAAGAATAAAGAAAAAAATTATAAACAAGTTGAGATTAATCAAAAAGTGAATGACAAAACTCGAAAACTCATTAGAGACTTAAGTGGTAGAAATAGGGTAAAAAAAAGATCGGAATATTGACATTTCTAACTTATTTATACATAAGAAAAAAACAAGGGAAGTTCCAGATATCCTAGAGTATATTTTTAAGATAGAAACAGAATACGACAATAACCCAAGTATTTAATGGATTACAGAAAATTCCCTTACAGTTAATATTTCGATGAATTCAAATGGAGCTGATTTTGGAACACTGTTTGACTTTGTTGTTGAGGATGTAAAAAATAGAATGAATGAAAGAGATAGTTACAGAGTTCAATTCACAACTCGGGTAATATTTAATTCTCAGAAGGATAATGAAGAACTCGAACCTATTCATTATCAGTTATTCCTGGATTTTTAATAAAAATAGTGATATCGATCAAAGCCATCTAAATAGTAATCACAGGAATATACATACATTAGTCATTGAAAATACCCCAATATCAGGCTTACAATTTGAAAGAGTCGATGGAATTGATTATCGAATGACAAGATTACCAAATTATGTGGGACGTACTTATAGAGAATTACCTGAATTTGTAAAAAATAAAAAAGCGTGTATTAATACTGAAAATAATGATAATAAATGCTTTCTTTGGTCAATATTCGCTTATCTTCATCCAGAGAATGATAGAAATGTTGATAGACTTTCATAATATAAACCCTATGAAAACGAATTCAATTTTACAGGGATTACTAATTTTCCTATGGATATTCAAGATATTTATGAATTTGAAAACAAATACAATATTAAAATTTGTTTATTTGAAATAAGTGAAAATAAAGTGATTAGAGCTCATATTCCTAAGACTAAGATCAATGGAAAAACTGCTACACATGTGATTAATTTACTCTA